>JAJPUD010006235.1:66899-134359 GCA_023553655.1 Myrmecobius fasciatus | reverse complement strand
GGGGAGTTGAGGGGAAAATTTGTAACGGAAAGCTATGTAAGGGTTATCGTTGAAGAATTACCCACACATATGTTATGCAAATAAAATAAAATAAAAAAAATAAAATAAAATTTAAAAAAAAATTGCTTTCAGCCATATAAACCCAGAGAGAGGGATGTGAAACGTGGACCACAACATAACATTTTCATGTTCTCTACTGAGGTTTGATTGCATTGTATTTCCTTTATTGGATTATTCTTTCTTGTAGATACGATTTCTCCTGCACAAAAAATGATGTGTGGCAATAACCATACATATATTCGATTTCTTAAGTATTCTTACATAATTATCATGTAGTTGATATCCTGCCATCTAGGGGAGGGGTGGGGAGTAGGGGGGAAAAATTTGTAACAGAAAGCTTTGTAAGGGTTAATGTTTAGGAATTACCCATACATATGTTTTGCAAATAAAAAGTATTAATAAATAAAAATAAGAAAATAAAAATAAAATTGCTTTCATATGTAATTGAGAAAAAAATAAAACATTCTTTTAAAAAATGACACAAAGATTTTTTTTTTTGCTCTGCTTCTTTCTCATTAATGCGGAAATATATTTAACATGCCTGCACATGTATAACCTACAAAAAATTGCTTGCCTTTTTGGAGAGGGGAGTGAAGAGAGGGAGAAAAAATTGAAAATGGAAATCTTATAAAAGTAAATATTGAAAACTATATTTACATGTAATTGGGAAAAAAATAAAACACTATTTAAAAAAAAAACACAAAAAACACAAACCAAACACAAAAATAAGTTCACAGAATGCAGGTTGAGAATTCCAGTAACTGATGCTGAGTGAAATCGGCAGAACCAGGAGAACATTATACACAGCAATAAGACTATACGATGATCAATTCTGATGGACATGGTTCTCTTCAACAATGATGTGATTCAAACCAGTTCCTATTGTTCAGCGATGAAGATAGTCATATACATCCAGAGAGAGGCCTGAGGGAACTGAGTGTGGACCACAACATAGCATTTTAACACTTTCTGTGAATATTTCCCTGCATTTTGTGTTCCTTCTTAGTTTCTTTTTTTTTTCTCTCTTTCTAGATCTGATGTTTCTTGTGCAGTAAGATAACTGTACAGATGTGTGTACATATATTGGATTTGTCATGTAATTTAACATATTTAGCATGTATTAGATTACCTGTCATCTAGGGGTGGGAGGTGGGGGGAAGGAGGGGAAAAGCTTGGAACAACAACAAAAAAAAGTTTTGCAAAGGTCAATGTAGAAAAATCACTCATATGTTCTGTAAATAAAAAGATTTTAATAAAAAAAAAAGAGAGATTTCCAGTAACCAGATATATTATTTTTGTCAAGAATTAATGGTTTGTTAAAATAATAATGAAAAAAAAGTTGATGGTTTGGATCTCTGCTTAGAAAAACCTACAAATAGCCTTAGATAGAAAAAAATGTAGTGTGCAATATAGATGTATATGCTGATTTTTTAAGATTAGGAAAAAAAACCTGCTCATTTAAAGTTGAGATTAATTTACAAACTATCTCATTCATTTATTGTACACATATGGTGTACTTAGTACTCAGCATTTAAAAACATAATTCTTTCTTCCAATATAGCAATAATACAAAGTGGCTTGTGTTAAATGCCAAATATTTGGTGCCAAATTCCAAATAAAGTGTTCAGGAGAGTTCAAATAGGGAAACAAATACTGGGGCCATCAAGGGAAGGCCTCTTGTACAAATAGATGAGAAAAATTAGGCTGTGAAGGAAGGATAGGAGCAGAGAGGAAAACAAGTGAAAAAGATATTTCTTATTAAAAAAACAGTACATGCAGGAGCAAATAAAATTGCAATGATTTTTTTAGGGAGCAATAAATGTCTTGGTAGAAGATTAAAGCAAGAATAGTCAAAAGTTGCACAGTCATGCTACAGAGCAAGACAGGATCTCAGAAGTCACTTAGTCCAAACTGCTTATTTACAGATGACCAGAGAGGTTAAACTGTTAAACTGCATATATTTAGCACATACTATGAATGTAACAAGCATTGTGTTCAGCACTGGAATGAAGCAATTAAACAAAAACAATCCCTGTCCTCGGGCTTACATTCTAATGAGGCGGACAAAATGGAAAAATAGAGACATGCAAAATACAGAATAGAAGGGCAACATTAAAAGGGAAAGTCCTGGGGAGAATAGCAAAGGCCTTCAGCAAGAGGTGCAATCTGAGCTGAATCTTGAAGAAAATAGGGACTCAAAGAGTTTTCGGTTACAAGGTAATTAGCCAGCCTGGGAAAGGCATGGAGATGAAAAATGAAAGGCTGTGGTAGAGGAGGTATAGCTAGAGGGCCAATATAGTCAGACTAAAGTTTGTGGAAGGGAATAATGCATTAGAAAACTAGAAGGGCAGGCAGGGATGGGCCAGGTTGTGAAGACCTTTGAATTTATAGAATACAATCCTTTGAATCTAGAATCAGTCTTATGATTTAGGAAAATTACCGTGGGGGGGAAGAAGAGGAGGGAGGAGGAGGGGGAATTAAAATGATCCCATTTACAATAAGAGATTAAAGAAAAGCTCCTGAGCCAATGACATTTTATTAAAAGGTCCATGGTTTCCTCTAATGAAGTGGACCTCAGATCTTCCTCATTATCTGAGATGCCCTCTCCTTCCAGGGCTCTATTTTTATAAGACTAGATGTCCAGTCATTCCAAATAAAGAATAATTCCATTGATCAATATGTGATGCAGAAGACAAAATGCCAGCAAGGTCATAAATTGGGTAAAGTAAGGAACGTCTCCACACAAAGTGGAAAGGCTTCTCCTTAGGCTGGGTAGGAGGAAATGGTACAAGCTATCACAGTCAGTGACCTAAATAGTCATAAGATGGTCATCTGCTCCTACTGGACAAGGGATTGGTCTGGAGATACAAAAATATTTTGGGAGACTTTCTACATATTTGTGATCTCTGACACAATGGGCTTGGTCACCTTGAAAAAGCCTTTAGTTAACTTCCTATAGTTTAAGCAAGTGAACTTTGAATCTGTAGCTCACAGCTCTGGGACCTTATATATAGAACTTTGATGTGGTTCTATCAAATTGATTCATAATAATTGAAATAGAATAGGGATCCAAAAGAATTCCTTCTTATGCTGGGTAGCAAAATGGAAGATGGATTACTCTGAGAAACTAGAAGCTGGTGATGAAGGTCTTTAATAGAGTAGTGATGGCTAAATAAGTAGAGAAAAGGGGACAAATATAAGAGATCTGTGGAAATAGAAACAAAATCTGTCAGGTGCACTACAAGCAACCAAGACACAACACCCTGTATGACTGGAGAATGATGGTGCCCTTGACAGTAGAATTAGTTTTATGATGTCATGTGTATTCCTAAATGTTATTACACAATAAAAACAACAGTATATATAGAAAAATGGAATTAGGTACACAATACGCAAAATCTTAATTTAAAAAAAAGGGCAGGAATCTAATGAAGTGGTTTTATACATATTAAATGGTTAAGAAATACATAAATTCTACAATAGAGATGGTACCCAACTTAGGCTGCTGTTCAGCCTGTATCAGGTCTCACAGGGCAGCCTGACAAAGTTAACAACTACTGATAAAAGGGTGTCCTTAAGTAGGAAGGCACAACTCTAGGAAGCAAAATGTGGGGTGGACCAGAGCATGACCAGATGAGTTCCAGTTTGCGAATTATTGTGAAATGATACCAGTTTATGTTTTGACTTGTTGCTCTCAGATGAAATTGGATATAAATCAAAAAAATTGTTTTTGAATTATGCTCAACTTGGTTCCTTAATATATCAATCCTACTGGAACAAATTCATGTTTCAAAACAAGCAATATAGTAGAACTACTGTAATAGGGAAGCTCAAAACAGAGAGTGGCTTAAAGAGGAGAAAGAAGATTCTGTTATGAATATGTTAATTCTGAAATGCCTAAAAGACAATTCAGATGATCAAAAAGGAGTTGAGAACACAGAACTAGCATTTAGAAGACTACAACTGGGGATCATATATTGAGAGAGGATACCTGAATTCCAGAGAGCTGATGAGTTGACCAAATGAGACAGAAAAGAGAGAAAAGAGGACACTTCCTCTAACATTTCCCACTCATCACTCAGATACAAATAAAATCCTGAATTTTAAATAAAAGTGGGATAACGCTGCTAATAAAATTCACTGCAAGGCAGACTCAATGTTTAAAATTAAGCTAACTGGGTTGAAATTCTGGCTCTGCCAAGTAAAAGAAGAGTTATCTTGAGTTAGTCACTTAAACTTTATTTTTAAGTCTCTTCATCTAGATAGGAAGGACATAGGGAACAAGTGAGATAATGTAAACATAGTCCTTTGCTAATTATAAAGCAGTATATATAACATTATTATTATTAAACTGTCAAATAATAGCGCAGAATAAAAAGCATTTGGTCAAGGAACAAAGAGACAAACTTAAAACTTTAAATGAACTCACATTCTGATTTCTTTTCCATTTGGGGGAATTTTCCATAATGTTACCAATAAAAACATATTCTCATTTTCATCCACAATTGATGTATTAGCAATTTGCTTGTTCCTTCTATATCTTAACAAATCTTCTGTTGCCTTTTTAATCTGCAAAGATTTAAAAAAAAGCTTAAATCTAGTTCATTTCAGTCTCAGTTTCATTTTTTCTTCCAATATATGCTTTTTTGTGGGGCATGTCCTACATTTTAACATTTGTCATATCATCTCAAAATTGACCAAAACTTTAAAAGCCATTTAATTCAACTAACAATAAATACTTATTATATGCCCCCAAACACCCAAGAGTTTATCATTTGGTAGAACATTCTTTAATTATTAAAGAATGCAATTTATCTGTGGCAGATAGGTGGTAGAGAGGATGCAGCATGAGATTTGCAGTCAGGAAGACTCATCTTTATGAGTTCAAATCTGGCAATAGCTATGTGATCCTGGGCAAAGTACTTAACCTTGCTTATCTCAGTTCATCATCTGTAAAATGAGCTGAAGAAGAAAAATGGAAAATCACTTCATTACTTAGAAAACCCCTAATAGGGTCAGGGAGAATCAGATACAACTGAAAAATGCCTTAACTAACAACAAAACAGTTCATCCATGCCCTCTATCCTGAACAATTTTTGTCCATGTCCTTCCACACTTCTTATACAGATATAAAACTACAAGGCTCCATGTGTTCATAAAGACCTGGCAAATTCTATACAAAAGAAGTTGCCTACTAAATGTCTGTTAAGTGAATAAAACTTGCCACATTTAGGGAATCTTTAAAAATAGCTCACAAAGATAATTTTGTTCCCTCCCACCAGAAACAGGAGTTGTAACACTGTTCTTCAGCACAGGGTGATTGATATCTTGACTCCTGAATGACTGTCATTTAAGTGGGACAGAGTTTTCAACCTCAATCTTCCTTCCAGAGTCATCGAAATCCATTAACAAGACTAAAGTCAAACTGACTAGTAATAACCAGAGCTACAGCTACAATGGCTTCTTCAACTGTCAGACCAATTGCCACAGATCAGGATGAATTCACTCCTCTTCCTGGCAGTTAGAACCAATTGTTCTCAACCAAATTCCATCAGAGCAAATCTTCACATGATTGACATACATACCTCTTAACTCACTCACAGGTTTGAGATTTGTTTGTTAGCCTCAATCTAGTTTAGCCCATCTGCCAAGACAGTTTTACCAAGGTGTGACTGCTGTCTATACCACAGTTTCTTGGAACCACAGGTAAGAGTTGGGTGAAAGGTAAAGGTAGTGTAAAAGCAGCCCTGAAAAGGGCTCAGAAAGCCCTCCCACCAAAAGTGCTTGTCTACGGGGAAAAGTCCATATACCCATCTGAGTAATTAAACAGAAAAGGTTATTTATACTACTCACATGTATACAAAAAAAGTAACTATGAAACAGAATTTGGAAAAAGCAACCAAAAAACTACAAGAATGATCTCAGATGTAAAGAATACATAAGTAGTAGTTAAGGAAGAGGAAGTCCTTAGTTGATAATAAGAAAGGCAATGGCAGAATTGAAGAAGGAATACATTCAGGTTTTTGGGGAAGGCTTTTTACTAATGTAGAACTATAGGAGATCTTAAAGTTTGAAGGGCTTGATCAATATCTAGTGAGAAATGTCTATCAGGTAGCTAGTAGATCCAGGAATGAAGTTCAGAGGAAGAGACTTAGATTGGATATAGAAACATTTGAGATCATCCACATTGTCACTGTTTTGTAGTATCAACTTTTTACAATCTCACAAGAAGTTTTCTTGGCAAAGACACTCGAACCCTTTTCTTCTCCAATTCTTTTTACAAATAAGGAAACCAAGACAGACAGGGTTAACTAATTTGCTCAGTGTAACAGAGCCATTAAGTGTCTGGAGCCAGATTTAAACTCAGATCTTTTGGAATCTACCTAACAGCCTCCTCAGATTATGCCCGTAGAGATTGTAATTTAATGGAGAGGAGGCAAAGAGGAGGGAGGGAGGAATGGAGAACCTGAAAAAAAGTTAAAATAGGAGGCAGCCGAGTCAAGGAAGCGGAATGTCGGTGGGACACTTCCAGGAGGTAGTTGGCCCGGTGTCCCATCAGCCCCTGATCCCAATCTTTACCCTAACCCTTTATTCAGGCCACGAACAACACTCGAGGACAGAGCCAAGTCACGGCCGCGGTCTCTGGGGATATGAGGCGGCGGCAGCGAAGATCATGAGGAAAAACAAAGTCGGGAACTTCACAAGGACGCCCGTCCTCCCCGGATTCGGGTCCCCTTTTCTTCGTCACGCTCGCCGACAAGGAAACCGGCGTGTTGCGTATCTAGGAAACGAGCGTCTTATACTGGGGAGCCTTTAGAGCAGCGCCTGGGGCTCCCTGGCTCCCGGACATCGGGCCTGGGCTTCGCCATTCAGTTTCAGCCTTAACCTGGTGACTGCGGCCTATCCCGGAGCCACCTCGGTCACCCAATCCCGGCCCCAGAAGCACATGTATCCTGCGTCCCCTGACCAGTTCTACCTCCTCGTGCGACACTAGCTGAGGTCCCGTCTTCTCAAGAAATGGAGCACTCATCTTCCCCTACAAGCGTCCGACTGTCTAAAGGAAAGGGGCGGGGGCGGGACTCCTGATTTCCGGTTTCCCGATGAAGGACGCCGGAAATAAGGTACAAATTACCGCGCCCGACTTCTTTCTAGAGAGAGCTTAAAGTCGGAAGTTGCTTCACGTAGTCGGCGTTTGCGCCCGTGTTTGTTTACTTGGTTATCTTCATGTTAGATACGGGCAAGGTTATGGAATCGGACAAATAATTATTTTCTTAACGTTTGTATCCATCCCACTCCGCAGCCCTCACGAATGGCTCGTGGATTTTTAAAAGCCTTTTAGATGTTGAGCTCTGCTTACGCCACATTTATCCGTCTCTTTAGCCCAAGAGAAGTCCTGAAGCCTCATCCCAAGGCGTAAAGAGGCCATGGTGATCTGAGCCCGTCGCCAGATGTACTCCTGGAGTTAACCTCCAGTCTTCCCTTCAGTTATGGGCACTGTTGGGGGAGGGCGACTCAAAGTCTCCAGACTCTTCCTGCTTCTTGGGACCATTGGGATAAAACGGTAACTGTGTCTAGGATCAGAGATTTAGAGCTGCCCTTTTTTGTCATCGAGTCCAGCCTCCCTTCATTTTGCAAATGAGAATTGGTCCAGAGAAGTTAAATGACTCATTTGGATTCACATCATCATCAGATAAAGGTTTCGACTTTATCCCTACCTAATTCCAAGTCATAGGCTCTATCCATTATATTATATTGCACTAATTGGGGCAGTAGAAGTGGACTTGGAGTAAGAGGACTTGAGTTCTATCTCAGATTTTCCACTTAGTATCTGTGGAACCGTAGGTGATATGCTTGAAGGTATTGAACTAGATTACTTTTAAATTCCTTTCCAACTTTGTATGCTGTTTTCAAGTCTCCTATTATTTAATATTTTCAAAACACTTTCATTTCTGGGATGCTGACAAGATTTAGTGTTAATTTTTTCTTCTCCCTTGTGTTGGTGTTGGAATTATGGATCTGTTGTAATTGCATTTTCCTCTAAAATTGGGGGCAGGAAGGAGTGGAGAAGCAGTCTAAGTGCAGCATAAACTGAATTGGTGTTAGGGTCCCTTGAAACCTAATAGAGTACCATCTTTGCTTAATAGGAACATTTTTTTTTTTTTTTTTTTTTTGTGATCTGTGGACCGAAGCTGACTCCTTTCCTGTAATCTATCTGTTAATGGCATTATCGGAATCCCAGGCTCCTAATCTTGAAGACTTTTCCTGATGTCCCCTTCACTCTGCACATCGAAGCAATTGCCACTCTCTGTACTTGTGCAATATATCCCATCATTTCACTCGCCCTGAAATTATTTCAGGTACAATAACTCAAAACTTTTCATCTGGACCATTGAAATAGCATCCTAAAAGGTTTTGCTGCCCCCTCCAAAAGAACTTGCATGTGTATCCTTGACACTTCTGCCACTATAAGAATAGAAACTGGTATAAGGTATACCTTTTGGGGAAACACCCTATGATATTTTATAAACTTCAGAGTTTATATAGGTTTAGAGAGCACCAAGAGGTGAAGTGACTTGCTCAGAGACCCAGAACCAGTAGACCTCTAAGACTGCATTTCAGCACAGATTTTCTTGCTCTTTAAAGTTAACTCCATGAAGTCACATTGCTTTTCTTGGATGCCTTGACTTCTGATCAAGACCTGATACTTATCTGTCAATGACTCTCCATGGCCTCCAAAAAAATATAAACTCCTACCTGACATTTTAAGGATTTTCAAAATCCAACTTCACTTTCTATCTTTCTAACCTTAATTCACACTGTATCCAATTGATTGAATCCAACAGGCTTTTATTAAGTACCTTCTGTATTAAAGGCACTGAGCTTAGGGACAAAGGAAAACAAAAGCATAGTAAAAACTTGATCTCAAAGAATTTATAATTTGGTTCCTCTTACCTTCATATATTCCCTATTTTAGTCAAACTGGATTACTTATTCTCATTTCTTGGCCTTCTGTCAAGATCTTTACATCTTTGCTTGTGTAAATGTATGGAATATATTTCTTTTTGTCCCCTATTTGGGGAAAGCCCAACTTAGGTTCTTGCCTCCATGAAGAAATAGAATCTCTCCACTTGACTGAAAAAGGAATACAAATATAAAAGTATTACCATCCTTAGTAATACATAGTACAACAAATAACCCTCCCCCTTCAATTTTTTGTTAGCATTTTTTGCCTCATCTTGTTCTCACTCATATCCTAGTTATTTGGGGTATTGTCCTCTTTCATCTCAGAGGCTGTTAGTATATGGTAGCAAGACATTGAATATAACTGCCTTTGAAGAAATGAACATGGGTAGTACATCAACAGAATTGGAGGTCAGATCATCACATCAAGGCAGATGTGAGCAAGATAAAATATGTAAGCAATGAAGAACTGAAGTAAACGATATATCATCCTCAAGGAATTAGATAGGAAGAGCAGAAAGGCTGGTCATGTGAATGAGGAAAGTGTTGCACTGATAACCTTTGCAATGTCAGGCAAAGGAGAGGAAAGGCTCCTGCACATTGGATGGACCTCAGTGGGAAACCTAGCAGAAGACATGAATGAGTCGAACAAGATGAACAGACATATTTTCATTGTTGGAAGGAACTCCCAAATTGATGAAATCACAGATCCATCTGAGTAGGCTGCTTGTGTGTGTGTGTGTGTGTGTATATATATATATGTCTATACTTAAATCAAATCCCCAGAAAATACATAATTTAACAAATTTATGACACAGTTGTTCTATTTGTAACACCTTCTGCAGTTTGCTTCATGTGTAAATATCACTACCTTCTCTCTCTAGTACTCCTCCTCCCTCACAACAAATATGTATAGTCCAGAAAAAAACAAGTCAACACATTGGCCATGTCTGAGAATGCCTATCTCTGTATCTCTTTTCCATCTTCTTTATCAAAAAATGGGAGGAATGTTTCATCAGTCTTTTAAAGTCATTATTTTTTTTACTTTGATTAGAATTCTGACATCTTCCCACAAGATATGAAAGGAAGAGGGATGGATTCTAGGTTGTCATAAAATTAAGACTAATTTTAAAATAGTAATAAGTAACAAAAATATAATTGGGCTAGCAAACAAATATGCAATTAAAAATCTAGTCACAGAAAGAGAGTTTAAGGATAGGATAACAGTAGAGGGAACTTATGCTTTACTTAGGTAGTCAGGGATGGGGGAATCTGAAAAAAACTTTTTTCATAATTTGGTAACTTTGTTGTACATACTAGAGTATTTTCTCCCCCAAAACAGTTAATCAGAACAATAAGAGAATGATTGTGGCTGATAATACATGTATCTAACATATATTAATACTTTCCTGTTTCATAAAAATGAAATGTATGTTTTTTAAGTCAGCATAAGTCTTCCCCCATATTTCATTCCTTAAGGCAAAGGAATGTTCCTCTATTATATTCATAAATTACAATTTGTTCAGCAATTCCACAGTTGTTGGGCATGTAGTACCATGACTATTTTGTGCCAACTGGGCTTTTCTTATTGTCAATAACCTCCTTGGGTCATGAACCAAATAGTGTAATTGTTGGCCCAAAGAACTGAAAACTTTGGCAATTTTTTTTTGCTAATTCAAATCATTTTCCAAGACTGTTGGCCCAATTCATCAGGAATCATGGATAATAAAGTAGTTTCAAACATGGATACCTTGAACCAAATTAGAGAACAGTTAAGACAAGTGAATTTAAAAAAAAAAAAATAGACTTACTTCTGTTTCAGACATCTTGAGTTTGAGGTAGTTACAATTCACCCAGCTTTTTTATCCAAAATGGCAGGTAGATAAGTACAATTGGAGCTCAGAAGAGACACAAGCTGAACTAGGATCTGGGAATTTTCTTCTTAGAGGTGATAATTAAATCCCTGGAAACTAATAATGTCATCAAGTGAGATGAGAACTCGGGATAATGTTTTGGGATGTATTCCCAGGGAGTATTATGTGGTTGATGGAACAATAAAGATTGATAAGGAATAGTCTGAAGTAAGTAAAGAGGTATTTTGAAAACCAAGAGGTTTTTAAACAGTATCAAATGTAGCTTTCCATCACTCCAACCATTCACTGCCTTTGCTCCTGCTTACATGCTGCTGAATGAAGGTGGAGAAAATTATACAAATGTTCTCATTGGCTTTTCTAAAAGCTTATGTTACACAAGCTCAATTGGGCCCTCACTGCTATCCTTCTGTATGCCTCCTTTACTCATTATCCTACTTTTCTCATTGATCCTTGCAAACATTTTTACCCCTCCTTAAACCCTTCATGCCTCTCACTTCCCTCTCAGAGGGTCCTTTCCTAGGATCCATTCAACTGAAAATCTTGCCTCATATTTTATAGAAAAAAAATTGAGACATTACCCATGAGCTCCATCTGCTCCCTTCCTTATCTTATATACATTTTACCATTTCCTCCTCCTTCAACCTTGTCTCACAAGAAGAGGGTACCTTTCTCTTTACCAAGGCTAACTTCTACATGCACAAATAATCCTATTTCATCATGTCTCCTCCAACATATTTGCTCTTCTGTCATACCCTACTCTTGCCACTTATTTTCAGTCTCTCCCTATCTACTGCCTCCTTCCCTATTGCCTACAAACATGCCTATGACTCCATATCCTAAACAAAAACAAAAAAACACCTTTCCTCAATCTTTCTATCCCAACAAAATGTAGATCTCTTTTGCCCTCTGTACCTACACTCCTTGAAATGGGCATCTTTAATAAGTGCTCCTCTTTCTTCTTAATCCCATACAACCTGGCTTCTACTTATCATTCCACCAAAACTGCTCTCTCCAAATATACTAGAAAACTCTTAATTGCCAAATCTAATGGCCTTTTCTTAATTATTATTCTCCTCAACTTCTCTGTATCCTTTGAAAATGTTGATCTCTCCTTTTCTTTATACTCGGGTTTTTGGGATTTCATGTGTCTCCTGGTTCTTTTCCTATCTATCTGACTGCTCCTTAGGCTCATTTGCTGGATATCCATTCACAAACCCCTGTTCACTCAAGAAATTTTTACATGAACCACCCTGAGTCTATAGGCATATAAAATAGGTATACAAATCAGCCATTTATTGATAATAAATCATAATTTCACTACCCCCACATTCAATTATGAGAACCCAAATGGGGGTGAAATCCTCAGTTTAAAAAGCTGGAATCTAGATTATGCTTAGTGTCCCACAAGATTCTATGCTAGTACCTCTTCTTACTCTATAGTACTTCACTTAGTTTTCTCATTGACTCCCATGGCTATAATTACATTTCTGTTCTGATGATTCTCAAAACAAGATTGTCAATTTTTCTATCCTAGTCCAGTCTCTCTGCTGACCTGTAGTTTTGTATGTCCAACTGCCTTTCAGATCTCTCAAACCAGATGTTCAGTAGACCTCTTAAATTCAGTATGTCCAAAACTGAACTTCTTATCCTTCCCCCTAAACCTTTCTATTCCTTTACCTTTCTGCTTTAAAGGTTACCACTGTCAATTCCCCCAAGGCTGGCAATGTCATGCTGGGCTCCTCATTATCTGTCAGTCCCCCTAACCAGTTTTGCCAAGACCTGTCAAATTCATCTTTGCAACATTTCTGCAATAAGGTCCTTTCTCTCTTATATTGCCATACTTCTATAGGTCTTCATCACCTTATTCCTTGACTATTCCAATCAGTGCCTAGAGAGTCAGCCTGCCTCAAATCTCTTCCCCCTTTAATCCAATCCTCTATTCAATCACCAAAGTGATTTTCCTAAAATATAGTTCCCACCATGTTAACCCTGCCCCCATTCAATAAACTTCAGCAGTTCCCAATTTTCTCCTGTATCAAATACAAAATTTTCTAGCAGCAACCAGTTGCATCTAGTAGTCAAACATAAAATCTTGTTTGATGCTAAAAACCCTTTTTAATCTATCCCTTCTACCTTTCCAGTCTTCTTACACCTTACTCTCTGACATGTTTTTTCAATCTGGCAATACTAGCATCCTTTTTTGTTTCATGAACAAAATACTCCATATCTAAACTCTGATCATCCTCTGGCCTTCATATCTGCAATGTTTTCCTTTGTCATTTATATCTCTATCTTCTCTGGCTTCCTTAATTCCCAACCAAAATCTTGTCTTAAAAGCAGTGATGTTAAAGTCAAATAGAAACAGATATTAAACCTTGCATAAGGATCCTTGAAGATGTATGATGACTTAGAAAACCACATTTTGTTAAACAGTCTCTCTTTAGCATGATTCAGGCTACATATGTTTCAGGGCATTTTATAAGAAGCCTTTTGCAACCTCTTTATTCTAATGCCTTACCTTTAAAAACAACAACAACAACAACAAAAAACCCCCACCAAAAAAAAAACCAAACCAATTTATAGGCAGCTAGTTGGTGTAGTGGATAGAGTACCAGTCCTGAAGTCAGGAGGACCAGAGTTCAAATTTGATCTCAGACACACTTCCTGACTGTGTGACCCTGGGCAAATCACTTAACCCCAATTGCCTCAGCAAAAAACAAAAATAAACTTATTTCCTATTTATCTTAAGTATAATTCCTTTGTTTATGTATTTTTAATTGTTTTCTTTCCCTTAAGATTTGAGTTTCTCAAAGACAATGATTATCTTGCCTTTTTGTATCCTTAGCGCTTAGCAAAGGGTCTGGCACATAGCAGGTGTTCAGTATATGTTTATTGACTGACTGGCAGAAATTAAGTAGGATGAGGATTGGAAAAAGCCATCAGAACTGGCAATTAAAATATTGTTAATTTTGGCAAGGACAGTTTCAGATTAGTGATGAAACCAGATTGCAGAGTTGAAAAGCAAATGAGAACACAGAAATGTTGATATTTCTAGGAGTTTGGTTGTAAAAGGGAGTAGAGACAGCACAATAGCTTGAGAAACTGATAGGATGAAATAAAGGTTTTTTAAGAATGGAAAGACTTAAGAGTGTGGCAGACAAGGAAAGAACCAGAAGATAGGGAGACATTGAAGTTTAAGAGAGAATAGATGATTTCAGGGCTAGTCTGCTAAAGAAGATGAGTGGAATCAAAGGTATATGTACAGAAGTAGGAGATTTGATAGAGGAGAATGTTTAGAACCGCCCTTATAAGAAGTGTGATAGAGGATCAGGGCAAAATAAAAGATTTGCTTTATTACAGTGAGAACCAAATGGAATTAGATAACATAAATTTGTAGTTAACTTAGCTCAGTTGTATGCTTTCTTATAACTCAGTTGAGCAACATAAAAAGAAAAACTAAGGAAGGAGATGGCAAAAAATAACAAAAATATTATAATGGAATTTATTACAGGGGATATGGGAAGTCAAGCACACTAAATCATAATTGTAGATTCTGGAAAAAAACCATTGAACTCTATCTTGAGTAACCAAACTGTATATACCCTCTAATCCTAACCATATATGTCAAATTAATCAAAGACTGAAAGAATCCACAGGCAGAAATAAGTTTATGGCAGCACTTTTTGTGGTAGCAAAGAACTGGTGGGAGAGGGGAACAACAGGGTGCCTCTCAAGAGAACAGCTGAATAAATTGTGATATGTAAATACAATGTAGTATTATTAGCCTATAAGAAATTATGAATATGAAAAATTCAGTGAAATTTGGGAAGATGTGAATGAACTCAGGTAGAGAAAAATGAGTAGAACCATTAAGTCATTGAACTAAAAATGGTTAAAAGGAAAACAGCATTATAAGATTTAAGGACAGTCATCAATTCAGTAACCAATCATGACTTCAAAAATTTAATAATGAATGGAATATGCTTTCCATTTTTTGGTAAAAAAAAAAAGTGATGGTGGCAATATAGGATTGTTGTTGTTTTTCAGTTGTACCCAACTCATGACATCATTTGTCAAAGATACTAAAGTATTTTGCCATTTCCTTTTCTAGCTCATTTTACAGATGAGAAATTGAGGCAAATTGAGGTAAGTGATTTGTCCCAAGTTACACAGTTACAAAGTGGCTGAGGCCAAATCCGAACTCAGGAACATGGTCTTCCTGACTCCAGATCCAGTGCCATCTAGCTGTCCAGAGATACAGAATAGATACACATTTTTAGATATGGCCAATGGCCGTATCTTAATCATAATTATAATAAAAGAGGATTTCTGTTCTCAGGTGAGAGGTATTAGTAGATAGGTAATGATAGAGATTTTAAAAAGAACAAAAGCGGGGCAGCTAGGTGGTGGAGCAGATAAAGCATCAGCCCTGAAGTCAGGAGGACCTAAATTCAAATCTAACCTCAGACACTTAACACTTCCTAGCTGTGTGACCCAAGGCAAGTCACTTAACCCCAACTGCCTCAGCTAAATAAATAAATAAATAAATGAAAAAGAAAAAAAAGTATCAGTAGAACATTTAAAAATACACAAAATAAAACAAAAGGTTCTCTAGCAAAAAGGAAAATTTTGTTCATATATCTGTTTAAATTACATAAGAAGTTGATAACTTCATATTCAAATTTTTATACTTCTCTGTTGAAATCTTCACTATCAAGAACTGACAGTAGTTAACAACTTCAGTGTGTTCCAGCCATACCCACTAGGTTTTTTTTTGTTGTTGTTGTTTGTTTTTTTAAATACTACATGTAGGCTATGAGCACTGAAGTGAACTACCTTACCCAGAATTTAATCTCTGAATTCTGATCACAAAATACCTGCAAAGGCTTATAAATTGCATATATAACATTATATATGTTCATGTCATAAGTACCTGCATATAGAAAAACAGAAAACAAAATATGCCTAATGAACAAATTAAAATGATTATAATACCAATAGACTTACAAAATTAGAAAATATGCAAAAACATAAGCATTCAGACAAAAAACTAATAAAACTGCATAGACTGATAAAGCTATAATACAGACATGACATTTAACAAAAATAACCAAACATCACAAAAATAAAATCCAAGTACACTCAAAAAGTTACATAATTATTAACATGTATGTCAATGAACTTATATATGAGAAGTGTTTTTTAACCCTATTAAAAATAATTTTATTTTTGTTACATTTTTAGTTCCATGTTTTCACCCTTTTTTTTTTTCTCCTTTCCAGCCCTGCACTAGAGGGAGCCAACATGTGACACATATATAGATACAGATATATAGATATGTATGTATGTGAAACCCTACAATATAAACTTCCATTCATCAGTTCTTTCTCTGGAGGTGGATGGCATTTTCATAAGTCTTTTATAGTTGATTTGATTATTGATGTTACTCAGCATAACTTATCATTTACAATTATTTTTCCAACAATGTTACTGTTATTAAAAATGTTCTGCTCATTTCACTCTGCATTATATCATGCAAGTCTTTCCATGTATTTCTAAAATCAGCATGCTTATTTCTTATAGCACAGTAGTATTCTATCACAATTATATGCCACATCTTATTCAGCCATTTCCTAATTGATGAACATCTCTTCAATTTCTAGTTATTTACTACCCCAAAGAGACTGCTATAAATATTTTAGAACATATAGGTTCCTTTCCTTTTTTCTCTGCTCATCTTGGAAAACAGATCTAATAAAAGTATTGCTGGGTCAATGGATACACAATTTATAAGTTTGGGGGCACAATTTCAGATTGTTCTCCAAAGTAGTAGGATCAATTCACAGTTCCATCAACAATTTTCCCAATTTTCCTATATCCTTTCCAAAATTTATCATGTTAGCCAATCTGAAAGCTGTAAGGTCGTACTTCAGAGGTGTTTTAATTTGCATTTCTGTTATCAGTAGACATTTAGAGCATTTTTAGGTGACTTCGATAAGTGTGGTTCCTTCTTCCCAAAATTGCCTGTTCATATCCTTTTACCATTTATCAATTGAGGAATGGCTCATTTTCTCATAAATTGATTTAGTTATATTGACTTATGTAGCTTTTATCTGAAAAACTGTCTAAAATTTTTTTTCTCCCAATTTTCTACTTTTCTTCTAATCTTGGCTACACTGGTTTTATTTGTATACAACCTTTTAAATTTAATTTAATCAAAATTAACCTTGTATATCTTACAATGTTTTATTCTCTTGTTTATTCATATATTCTTATCTTATCCATAAATCTGATAGGTAATATGTTCCATGCACTTCTATTGTGCTTTCCAATTTTCCCAACAACTTTTAAAAACCAAATCATTCTTATCCTAAAAGCTTCATAGCCCTATCTTAGTAATTACAGACGGTCTGATTTTCTATACTGAACCAATCAGAGCTATAATCTAGATGTAAATAAAGACTGGGCATTTGTTTTGAATCAGTTAAAGGTACAAAACTAAGCCCTAAGTTCAAATTGCACTTAATTCATTTGGAGACTGCTTCTAGCCATTGAATGTAGTAAAATGAAGCTGCACAGGAAGTATATTGGGATTGACTGAATTGCTTCAGTCATGCTCTGTGTCTCTTTTTATATAAAATAGGAAGCTAGTTTAGAACCTCTGGCCAAACCAGAGGAGAGAACACTTCCATCCAAGTCCCTAAAATAGAATATCTTGTTGGAGAGATAAGCCTCCCCATTCCCCCACCTCCGTCACCTACAGTCCCCTATCTGCCATTGATTAGAGAAAGTTTGTTGTTGTTCAGGCCATTTTTTAGTTTTGTCCCATTCTTCATGATTCCATTTAGGGTTTTCTTGGCAGAGATACTGGAGTGTTTTCTAGTTTCCTTTTACAAATTATTTTACAGGGGTAGCTAGGTGGTGCAGTGGATATAGCACCAGCCCTGAAGTTGGGAGGACCGGAGTTCAAATTTGGTCTCAGATGCTTAACACTTCCTAGCTGTGTGACCCGGGGCAAGTCACTTAACCCCAACTGCCTCGGTGCAAAAAAATAAAATTATTTTACAGATAAGGAAACTGAAGAAAACTCAATTAAATGACTTGTCCATGGTCTCATAGCTAATAAATGTCTGAGGTCAAATTTGAATTCAGGAAGATAAGTCTTCCTGATTCCAGGCCTAGTACTTTATCCATTGTACCACCTAGTTCCCCTGACTAGAGTAAAACTTTATTGCTATTGAAATAGCCTGTTGATCGGCTTCCTTGCTACAAGTCTCTTTTTGAAGGGTCTGAAAGATTTGGTCTTCTTCTGGTGTCCTACCACTATATCCAAAAGAGTGGTGCCTTTGGGGCTAAAGATAAACTATTCATACTGAAGAAAGGAAGCTTCAAGACTCAAAAGGATCCCACTGGAAAGCTATATCATGCCTAAGGGGAACTTTGTGTGTTCACATTGTGGTAAGAAAAATAAAAATATCCTAAGTACTGTCCCTATACAAGCTAGGATAGTTCTTTCCTACTAGGTAGTGAGACCATCCTCAAGACTTGGTTAACTCAGGGGACTAAAGATTCAAGTTGTTGACACTACTCTTGGTCATCTAAGTATAAAACAGCCATGAAGAACTCCAGGTGAACTTTGAGATTTGGCTAATGTATTGTTATTAGTACACTCAAGCAGTTTTCCTCAGCTAAATCAATTTGAGGTGTCCTCATTGCCTATCTTTGTTGAATATCCACCTACTATGGCAGAGTAAATCTTTTTGTTAATTGTTTTAAAATGTCTCATTTTGTTCCAATAAAGAATGTAAATTACCAGGGGACTTATCTGAATAAGGTCCATCCAGATGCATCTGAAGGGTTGAACAACTTTTAGCAAAAGGACTTCCAGGATCTATGAATTTTCCTCTTTGGTCATCATATGATAATCCAACTTTCTTTGGGATTATGTAAAGGTTTTGCACAAATCAAATCAATATAGCTAAAATTAGAAGGGAAAGAGTTAAATGGAAAAATATTTTCAGTAATTTCTCTAATGAAGATTTGATATTCAATATATGAAAACAAAGATATTTGACATGTAAAGGAAAGATGTTTGCTATGTGAAAAAGTGATGCAAATGGCAAAGAAAAGTAAGGGACTTGTCTGAGCTTTCCCAAATGCCCATCCAAACAACTTCAAATAACTCTTCAAAACAAAATTTTGGACTGGCAGAACCCACAAAAAGATGGGCTAAAACAATTTTTCAGCCTAAAACAACTTAGAAAGTTCACAGAAAAGGTCAAATAAGGGTGAAAGTGGAGCACAAACTACCATAAGCTGTACCAGTGCAGACTTGGTTTCATCAAGCCAACAGCATATCTTTGGTACAACTGAATAGGCAGTGCCCCCATAGGTAGTAAGGAAGTTGGATAACTAGTTAGAAGATTACAGGGGTCTCTTTCCTAGCACTGGGTGCAGGACTCTGTTATTGATCTGGGTGAGAGTCCTAGATACAGAAGGAGTACTACAAGAATCTGTGGCCATAGGGGAGCAGGCATCTTGGTCACAATTTCTGAGTGGAACAGAGAATTTGTGGTCACTTACAAACTAGCACATAGGCCAGAAAAGCAATGAACACACCTCTCCTCATGTCATACCACCTTGCCAGAATTGAAAATTTATAAATCCTAAGAATTAGCTATGAATGCAGAGCAGCAAGAAAGGCCTAAACCTTGGGACAGTATCCCCTTCCAGCCCAGGAGCAGAGCCCTACTTTAATACAGTTAAAAATCACAGAATAGCCTGGGATAATGGGCAAACAACAACAATGAAAAGTAAAAAACAAAACCTGAACATAGAAAGTTATTATAGTGATTGGGAAAATTAAAACACAAACCCAGAAAAAGACAATGTAGCCAAAACTGCCACATCCAAAACCTCAAAGAAAAATATTAAGTGGTATCAAACACAAAAAGCATTTTTGGAAGAGCTGACAAAACATTTTAAAAATCAAATAAAGGAAATAAAAGTTAAAGTGTGGAAAGAAATGACAGGGATGCAAGGAAATCATGGGGGGAAAAGAGCTTAGTAAATAAAGGCACTCCAAAAAAAAAAAATCTAAGAAAATAACACCTTAAAAACAGAATAAACTAAATGGTAGAAGCACAAAAATCCCCTGAAGAGAAGAGCTCCTTAAAAAGTAGAATTGGCCAAAAGGAAAATGAAATACAAGAGCTCACTGATGACAATAGTTCCTTAAAAATTAGAATTGGGCAAGTAGAAGCTAATGATTCCCATGAGACATCAAGAAACATTAGAACAAAATTTTTTAAATGGGGGAAAAATTAGTAGAAAGTATAAAATACCTCACTGGAAAAATAAATGACCTACACTATAGATCCAGGAGAGATGATTTAAGAAGTGTTAAACTACTGAAAGTCATACTTAAAAAAAAAAAAAAAAGAGAGAGCCTAGATATCATCATTCTTTTTTTTCCCCCCCAGTTGTTTAGATGAGACTTTATTTGTGTGGAAAGTGTTTTATATAGCTCCTGACTTTGTCTTGGTAAGTAGACTCCCACATATTTTATATTATCTACAAAAATTTTATTTATTTTTTTATTAAAACTTTTAATTTGCAAAACATATGTATGGGTAATTCTTCAATATTAACCCTTACAAAGCTTTCTATTACAAATTTTTCCCCCTCCTCCCCACCCCTCCCCTAGATGGCAGGAAATTCACTACATGTTAATTATGTTAAAAATACTTGACAAATTGAATATATGTATACATATTTCCACACTTAGCATTGTTGTGCATGAAAAATCATATCTACAAGAAAAAAAATCAGAGAAAAGAAACACAATGCAAGCAAACACTAGATATCATCTTTCAAGTATTTATCCAGGATAATTGTGCTGACACTGCCATTCTAGTATCAGAAGGCAAGAGAGAAATTGAAAAAATTCATCAATCACCTGCTGAAAGAGATCCCCAAATGAAAACTTCCAAGAATATTATAACCAAATTCTAGAGCTCTCAGGTCAAGGAGAAAATATTGCGAGCAGCTAGAAAGAAACAATTCAAATATCAGGTCAGGATCACACAAGCTTAGTGGATTCCATTTTAAAGGAGCACAGAGTTTAGAATAGGATAATCTGGAAAGCAAAGGAGCTAAGATTGCAAAAAAAAAAAAAAAAAGTAACCTACCCAGAAAAATTGATAATAATTGTTCAGGAGGGAAAAAATGAATATTCAGTGAAATAGAGAATTTTCAAGCATTCCTGATGAAAAGAGTACAGGCTGAATAGAAAATAATAAGAATCAAGAGAACCATTAAAAAGGGAAGAGGGAAGAGAAATAACAAGAAATTAAATAAGATTAAACTGTATACATTTCCACGTGGGAAAACGGTGCTTGTAACTCCTAAGAACTTTTATCATTATTAGGGTTTAGAAGGAGTATATGTAGATAGAAGACACAGGTATGAGTTGAATATGATGGGTTGATAGCTTTTAAAATAAATAAAAGTATAAGTGAAATACACTTGGAAAAGGGGGAAAGGAGAAGTAGATAAGGGTAAATTATCTCACATAAGAAATGAAAAGGCTTTTATTGTGGAAAGAAACATGGGAGGAATGCTTGTACCTTATTCTCATCAGAACTGACTTAAAAAATTTAGAAAAAAATTTCTCCGATACTTAATTTTTTCAATTATATAGAGAATTGGGTCAAATTTATGTAAATAAGATCTATTCCTCAATTGATAAATGGTCAAAGGATATGAACAGGCAGTTTTCAGATAAAGTAGTCAAAGCTATCTTTGGTCATATGAAAAAATGCTCCCAAACACTATTGAGAACTGGAAATTAAAACTCCACACCTATCAGACTGGCTAATATGACAGAAAAGGAAAATAACAAATATTGGAGGGAATGTCCAAAAATTAAGACACTAATGTATCATCAATGAGGTTGTGAAATGCTTCAATCATTGGAGAGAGAAGTTTAGAACTATGCCCAAAGGACTTTAAAACCTTGCATGCAAGCAATATCACTACTAGGTTCATATCCCAAAGAGATTTTTTTAAAAAGAAAAAGGACATATATATACAAAAACATTTATAACAGTTCTTTTAGAGTTGGCTAAGAATTCGAAATTGAGGGAATTCCCATCAACTGAGGAATGATTAAATCAGTTGTGATAAATGACTGATGATGAGCTAGATGCTCTCAGAAAAACCTGGAAAAACTTACAGGACCAAATGCAAAGTGAAATGAACAGAACACAAAAACATCAGTATACAGTAACAGCAATATTGTACAATGATTAAGTGTGAATGGCTTAATTGTTCTCAGGAATACAGTGATCCAAAACAATTCTGATGAACTTATGAGGAAAAATGCTATCCAACTTAAGAGAAAAAAATAATTTGAGTTTGAATGTGGACCAAAGCATACTTTTTAAAAACTTTATTTTTCTTAGATTATGTTGTCTCTGTTTCTTTTACAATATAGGTAATATGGAAATCTGTTTTGCATGACTGCATATACAGTCTATTTGAAATTGCTTGCCTTCCCAATGAGAAGGAAGGGTAGGTGGAAAGGAAGAGAATTTTGAACTCAATTAAAAAAAATGTTAATAATTTATACATGTAATTGGGGGTAAAGAAAATACTAAATATATTTTTAAAGTTACTGAGTTTGTTGGCATATAATTAGATAATGTAATTTCTAATTTTCTTTTGAGTGGATAATTTGAGAGGAAACTAGGGATATCTTTATAAATTGATTCAAATAATATGAGCAGATTTATGAGAATAATTTATACCATATTATAAAGAAACACTATGAAGACAAGTTTAAAAGACTTTAAAACACAATCAATGCAATGACAAACCAATATTCCAAAGGTTCAAGGATGAAGCACTATTTGCCTCTTGCTAGAGATGTGATGGACTTTAAAATTCATATTGAGACATGTTATTTTTGTACATGGTTAATGTGGAAATTTGTTTTGCTTGACTATGCATATTATGAGGATTTTTCTTATTTTATTTTACAGTTGTGGGAGTATAGGAAGGAGATACAATAAATGCTTTTTAATTGGAAAAAAATTGCATATTTATGTGAATTCTTTTCCATTTTTATGTTGATAATTTGTTTTAGCTCTTTAAAAAAATCATAATAGCAATAGTTTATTTCCTTGTCTTCTCCTCCTCCAAAAAAGATTAGCTACTCTTTTTTTTTTTTGGGGGGGGGAGGAATTTCACTGTTATTTATTTTAGCCAATCAGCTTGCATTTATTAAATGCCTACTATGTATCAAGACCAGAGTTAAATAAAAATCAAATATTAGACTCAAGAGAAACATAAAAGGTAAATAGGAAAGAGAAAACATAAGAAATTCAATAAGGTTAAACTGTTTATATTCCTATATGGGAAAATGATACTCATAACTCTTAAGAACTTTATCACATTAGGAATACACATAGAAAGAGCATCTGAGTGAAAATTGACTATGATGGGATAAAATTTCCAAAAAAAGGTGAGAAAGATTATTACACTGGGAAAAGAGGGAAGGGAACAATATAATGGGGGAGGTTATCCAACATAATTGAACCACAAAAGAGTCAGAAGTAGAGGGGAAAATGAAGAAGTAGTGGGCAATGCTTGAATCTTACTCTCATTGGAGTTGGTTCGAAGAGAGAATAACACACAAGCTCAATTGGGTATAGAAATCTACCTTACCCTATTCCTATAGGATGAGGAGAGTAAGGAGTAAAGGATAAGGAGAAAAGAAGAGGGAGGAGGACTAAAGAAGGGAAAGCACTATGGAGGAGATAGTGGCCAGAAATAACTGAGGAAGGACAAAGTGAAAAATAGAAGGATGAACAAGGGAAAAATAGGAGAGAGGAAAATACATAGTTACCATAATTGTAAATGTGAATGGGATAAACACATAAAATGGAGGAAGATAGCAGAATGATTTAAAAATTAGAATCAGACAATATGCTACTTAAAAGAAATACATTTGAAGCACACAGACACAGAGTAAAGGTAAAAAATTATAGCAGAATTACAATTCCACTGAAATAAAAAAGTAGGACTATCAATCATGATCTCAGACTAAGCAAAAGCAAAATAGATCTAATTAAAGATAAAGAAGGAACCTATAGCTTGCTAAAAGGCACTACCATAGACAATGAAGTAATATTAATGCTAAACATATATATATACCAAATAATATAGCATCTAAATTTTTAAAGGAGAAGTTAAATGAGTTATAGGAAGAAATAGTTAGCAAAATTAAGTAAAGGATTTCAACTTTCTCTTCTCCAGAACTAAAAAACAAAAAAGAAAGAAGGTGAACAGAATTTTAGAAAAGTTATATATGATAGATTTCTGGAGAAAATTGAAAGGGAATACAAAGGAAGATAATCTTTTCTCACTGGCCCGTGGCATCTGCATAAAAATTGACCATGTATTAGGGCATAAAAACCTTACAGCCTTACAAATGCAGAAAAGTAGAAATATTAAATGCAGCTTTTTCAGACATAATGCAACATTCAATATTCAACAAAGAGCAATAGATAAATTAAAAATCAATTAGAAATTAATCTAATCCTAAAGATTAAGTGGGTCAGGGGGGCAGCTAGGTGGCAGAGTGTATAGAGCACCAGCCCGAAGTCAGTAAGTCCTAAGTTCAAATCTGGCCTCAGACACTTAATACTTCCTAGCTGTGTGACCCTGGGCAAGTCATTTAACCCCAACTGCCTCAGGAAAAAAAAAAAAAAAGAATAGGTGGATCAAAAAACATATCATAGACACAATCACGAGACAACAAACCAAAATTGGAACATGGAAACAAATGGAGTTTCCTTAAAATGGTAAATATCTAAATCATCAACAAGCATTATATTTAATGGGAATAAGCTAGAAGATTTCCCCATAAGATCACAAGTGAACTAAGGATACCCATTATCACCACTATTATTGAATATTGTACTAGTAACACTAGCTATAGAAATAAGAAAAGAAAAAGAAATGAAAGGAATAGAAATAGGTATCAAGGAAACAAAGCTATCATTCTTTGCAGATGATGTGATGGTATACTTAAAGAATCAATTAAAAAAACTAGTTGAAAATAATTTTAGCAAAGTTGAAATAAGTGCATCAACATTTCTATGTATTATATATCACCAACAAAATCCAGTAGCAAGATGAAATTCCATTTAAAATAACTGAAGACAATACAAAATACTTGGAAGTCTACTTGTCAAGACAAATACAAGAACTATATAAGCACTTTTTACACAAATGAAGTAAAATGTGAACAATTTTTAAAATATAAATTCTCAAGGTTGGCCAGAGCCAATATAATAAAAATGACAATTCTGCCTAAATTCAATTAAATTCTACTTATTCAATGCCATACAATCAAACTACCAAAATATTCTTTGGAGGTAAAAAAAAAAAAAAATCAGATTCATCTGGAAGAACAAAAAATCAAGAATATCAAAGTAATCAATGGGAAAAAGGTGAAGGAAGGTTAAAATTAGCAGATCTCATCTGTTAAAAAAAGGTCATCATCAAAACTATCTGATACTGGCTAAGAAATAGAATGATGGCTAGATTAGGTATAAAAGACAATATAGAAAATGACTATAATAATTTAGTATTTGATAAACCCAAAGATCCAAGCTTTGGGGACAAAAACTTATCTGACAAAAAGTTTGGAAAATAGTATGGCAGAAACTAGGTACAGATCAACTTCTCATACTATATACCAAGATAAAGCCAAAATGGGTACATGATGTAGACATAAAGAGTAATACTACAAGCAAATTAGGGAAGCAAGGCATGGTTCACCTGTCAGATATATGGATTAAAAGAAAGAATTTAGAGGCAAACAAGAGCTAAGGAGTATTACAAGAGGTAAAATTAATG
The DNA here is from genome assembly GCA_023553655.1 of Myrmecobius fasciatus. Lineage (NCBI taxonomy): Eukaryota > Metazoa > Chordata > Mammalia > Dasyuromorphia > Myrmecobiidae > Myrmecobius > Myrmecobius fasciatus. The sequence continues at coordinate 108,536 of JAJPUD010006235.1, read as the reverse complement.
GATCATTTTGATTAAAATAAACTTTAAAAATTTTATATAAGATTAGTGCAGTGAGGGGCAGCTAGGTGGCGCAGTGGTTAGAGCACCAGCCCTGAAGTCAGGAGGACCTGAGTTCAAATCTGGTCTCAGACACTTCCTAGCTGTGTGACCCTGGGCAAGTCACTTAACCCCAATTGCCTCAGCAAAAAAAAAAAAAAAAAAAAAAGATTAGTGCAGTGAAAATTAGAAGGAAAGCAGAAAACTGAGGAAAACATTTTTATATCAAATATCTCCAATAAAGGCCTCCTTTCTCAAATATAACTGAGTCAAATCTATATAAATACAAGTCACAATTGATAAGTGGTCAAAAGGATATGTACAGGCAGCTGTCAGGCATTGAAATCAAAGCTAAATTCATAGGGAAAGTATTCTAAATTACTATTATGAAATGAAATTTCAGAGAAATGAAAATTTAAACAGTTCTGAAGGACCACCTCATAAATATCAGATTGGTTAATATGACAGTAAAAGAAAATGAGAAATGTTGAAGAAAATCAGGGAAAATCGGGACAAGGCATTGTCGATGGAGTTGTGAATTGATCCAACCATTCTGGGTCCTTTTTTTCTTCTGGTATTGTACTTGTAGTTCTGGCCCCTCACAACTAATAATATTTCTTCATTTGTTTGATGTTTTCTACTGTTTACTCATATTTCCAGCTTCAATTCCTGTTTTAGAATTTTTTGCTGAGGCAGTCCTATCTTCCTTGGTGGATGGGTTTTGTTTGATATTGTTCCTTGTATATCTTGTATGTTACTACTATACTAGAAAAAAATGGAGCAGCTAGTCTCACTCTCTGCCTTAATTCTGGTTTCTGTTTCAGGACCTTGATGGCCCACTACAGGTTCTGACTTTTGCCAAACTCTGCCTGCCAAATTGGAAACTGATTTTGTCCCAATCTATGACCTTTGACAGGTCTTCATGAGAACTGGAGATCATGTGGATCTCAGGTCTTCTGCATACCCTTCCTTGTGCAGTCCCTGAGGCACTGGAGTTGGCTGAACTATGGATCCCAGTGATACAAATAATATTGTACACGTACAGTAACTTACTGTAGCTGATTATGTACTCACTTTTGCTCTGATAGGCTAGAACCTATATCTCGCTTCAGTTCTCCAAATATTAGAACTTGTGATAGCTTGTAACACCCCTCATCAGACTGTTGGTTGACTACATTCAGGTCCATATATGAGAGCTTTTTACTAGTATTCTTGGCCCAGCTCCTCAGCTTGCCACTTCTGACAGGTGGTTTATCTGCTACTGTACTGGTCTTGTTCTTTATAATAAATCTTTCTAGAGTAATTTTATTATATTTGCTCGGGTTATCCAGGAGAGCTGGGCTTTTCTATGACCCTTCCCATTTCCATCAACTAGAAATTGACTCCTTAAAACAAACAAAAAACGAACACTTTTGTGAAGTATGGCTTATTGTAACTTTTTTTTGCTTGCAAAGACTTAATAGTTTTCTTTTGGAAACATAGCTAGTTATGAACTCATAGTTTACATACTAAACATTTAACAGTTTTTTTTTCTTTCTTTGTAATTCTTTAAAAACCTATATCCTCTTCCAATGTTTTTAGGATGATGATTACTACCTGAACAAGGAAGAATTAACTGTTGCACATCCCAAAATTCACTTATATGCATGTCAGTTTAGGCTAATTATGAGAACTTGCTAATCATAGGTTTTCCTTTAGATAAGGGCCATGCAGCTAGGTGGTGCAGTGGATAGAGCACCAGCCCTGAAGTCAGGGGGACCTGAGTTCAAATCTGGTCTCAGACACTTAACATTCCCTAGCTGTGGGACCCTGGGCAAGTCACAACCTCAATTGCCTCAGCAAAAAGAAAAAAAAAAAAAAAAAGTAGATAAGGGCCATGTCCATTTGTCTTGAATGTGTGCCAAGATCAAGGTGGTTGAAATAGGATCAAAAATGAGTTTGGTTATGACTTTGGTCAAATACATCCTTTCTAATCAATACTCCTAAATCTTCAAGGACAACTGTAAAGTGCAAATACTGATAAGCTGTATCAGAAGCAAAACTTTGTCTTATTTATCTGAGCAATTTAGCTTTAAATGGCTTATCCCCATATGGACGCTGGGACTTGCATCAGTGAGTCAATGATCGGCAGAGGGCCAGGATGTAGGAACATATTTCTCACCTGGAAGTACATTAACAGGCCTTTGGCTACTTTGTCATTCCCTGAATCCAATAGTCCAACTAAGTTACAGCTGGTGGCAATGTATCCTTCAATAAACCCTCCTGAAATATAAATAAGATGCATATTAGGTTTAGCTTTAAACTTTTAAAGGCTCAGAGGCAATATTTACTAGATATCTATCCAATTATGGAGCATTTACTGTTAAATTTGAGGGAATGGGTTAGAAAAACTAAAAGTTTCTCTATCCTTGGAAATTGCTCCACAAACCAAGGATAGCTACTCTCAAAAAGTAAATTTTTGTTGAGGTTTTTGGAAAGACAAATTTAGAACCATATTATGGAGGGTCCTGAAATTTGAGAAATGAATATGCACATTTATATTGGGGCTTTGTTTTTCTTTTTCAGTGAGGGAACGGGGAGGTGAAAGAGAAGATGCAGCTTCATGAAAACAAGATCAAACAATTTTTAAAATAAAGTTAAGCAAACCTAGGACTTAGTTACTGGATATAGTGATTAAGTAATGAGAAAGAACAAAGATAATTTTGAAATTTAAACCTTAGGATGACTGTAAATGAATATAATGTTAACAGAAGTCAAGAATTCAGAAGTGTTTGGGTTTAGGGAAGAAAATGATTGCACTTTTATATACATTTGTTTTTGAAGCAATGGTATTACATAATGTCATCAGGGGAAAAGGGAAGCTGCAGTAGCTAAGCTGTTTAGGAGCCATTGTCTGAAGCAGCAAGATGGAGAATATACAGCGAAGCAAGAAGGCTTGAGATTGTTGTTTATCCAGTGACCTCAGAAGGGTGATGTCTTGGCTTGCAAGTGAATTGATTTAAGTGAGGCAGAGTTGTGTAAAGTCATGAACATCATTTTCTCTTCGTGAGTCATCAGAGGCCAGTGGCAAGCCAAAGGTCTGGATGACTAGAGTTGGCCATAGATGCAGTGGGATATCTTGGCCTTTTTAAGCTAAGACCACAATTTGAGGCAACGCCCATTTAATGATTAAAGGACAGGTAAAAATTGAGACAAAAGATAGCCTAGTTTGCCTTCTCAAACATCTTACTAAGATGGGAATGAAAGCAGTGGCATTTAAGGATATAAAAGTACTCTTCAAATGTTGGCAAAGAGTGAAATACATGAAATAAACATAGAATTTAGAAGTAGAAGGTACCTGAAAAGATAACCTAGTCTAAGCCTATTCTCTATCATACTCCCACCCCAAATATGATGAAAAAAACAAAATAAAGCCTTGAGGAGTTATGGTGCTTGGCCAAAATTAAACAAGTAGCTGAGTGAAGACAAGTCCTCAGATATGAAATCTGTTCTCTTGTCACTATTGACACAAATGCCTCTGTGCATATCGGGATTTTTTTCTTCCGAGTAATAAGGGTGTGAACAGAGTCCTGGAGAAGATAGAAAGTATATGTGGAAATACATTTCGTAGAGTCTTTAAATAAGTTTCTACTTTTCTTGAAAAAACTTCTAGTGTTGAATTGCTGAGGACATGGGGCATTAAAGAGAGCCATCTACACTCTTATTTGAGGTTTTCCTTTGGAGCAGTTAGGACATAGGAAGTAGAAACTAAACTATCCTGGATAAAAACTGTTGGGTTCATATTGAGACCTGGAGAAATAGGAGATGGGAAGAAGAGTGGAAGTGAAACAGATCAGGCCAAATTTGGGATTGGCCATAATGAAATTCAACATCAACAAGGCCCATTTTTTCCTCAGAGTAATTATAGCCAATGAGATTTCAGGGGACTCTAAAAACCATGCCAAAAATTTCCTTATTTGATCCCTTCTGTTAAAAAAAAAAAAATCAATATTGCACATCAATTCTACTGTACCTCATAATTTGAATGTTTGCTTGCAATTACCACTTGAATTATTTTAATGTTTCAATAGGCAGTCATTAAAGAAAAATACTAAAATCTGTGGAAAAGTGAGAAACTTCTAAATGTGTAAAAAATAGGCTCAAGGTAGTGATGAGAATTCTTATTTTGTTAACTGGTGTGTGTGTGTGTGTTTACCGTATTTTAGACCATTACCCTAGATCTATTCTAGAAGAAAACAGGGCCAGCTGGAGAATTGGTATGACTGAGAGAATGGGGAATAGGTTGTTCAATTGTAGATAGTGTCATCTAGTGACCAAACAACATACTAAATCCCAACCGGATATATACCTAGTATTCCATCACGCATGCACACAATGATCCTCTCCACTCTGAAGTAGGTACTATTATATCCCCATTTTACAGAAAAGAGGCATATATTTTGGATAAATATTTAAATATACCAGAGAATAGAAATTGCAGGTACTAGTCAAGCACTCAGAATATAAACTCAGGGCCGATGATTTTATTTTTGTCTTTGTATTCCCAGGGTTTTTGTAGTGTCTGTCACACTGAAAGGACCTGCTACATATTTGTGGATTGGGGGAAATATTTAGTAAAGGGATAAGGAATGAAAGGGATGTTTCTGGGTAGCTGCTTTTACTTAGTCTGTAACATTAAAAAGAGGAGTATTATTTAGGTCAATTCCAATAGAGTTGTGATGGAGCCATCTGCATCCAGAAAGAGGACTATGGGTATCTTTTTTTTTTTTTGGTCACTTGCTTTTTTACTTTCTCTTTCCCTTTTTAATTTGATTTTTCTTGTGCAGTATAAATGTGGAAATATATTTAGAAGAATTGCACAAGTTTAACCTATACTGGATTATTTGTTGTATAGAAGAGGCAATGGGAGGAAGGGAGGGAGAAAAATCTGGAACACAATGTTTTGCAAAGGTAAATGTTGAAAACTTAAGATTTCTATTGAAAAAAAATTTTTTAAGAGGGATATTTAAGGTAATGCCAAAGGGCAAATGCTATCCTTAAGAGCGACTAACCCCTTTATTTCTGAGGAATCCAGAGTTTTATGACTGACCATCCTGGGATGAGGCTTTAGGTCTGAACAGCATTTTTTTTTTTTTTTTAAATCACTTTGGGGTTTAACACTGCACTTTTCTATATATTGTTCTGAGAGCAGAGTTGTTTTCACTGGATAAAACAGGTATTTTAGCCTCAACCAATGTCTTCTGTTTGGCTCCTGGCTCTGCTAATTAGCAAAGGCATGTTTGATCAGACTGAGGTTTGTCTGTTATCATAAAGGTAGGACATAACTAGGAAAGAAGGCTGCAGGTTTTCTAAGGGGAAAATGTCTTTAAAGGTAACTAGCTGCAGGTACAAGGATTAAAGCTGTATAAACTGAAGGTATGAATTTTTAAATTAATCAACCTAGAGTTGAGAAAGCAGAAATTCACTGATGGAAGTGCATAAAGTGGTGTTGACAAACAAATCAAGTTTAGGTAATATACTATCAAAGAGACAAATTAAAGGTAAGAATTCAGTATTGGTTAAATGTTGAAACAAAAGCTAGTTTCAAGAAGTTTCCAACAGTATTACATGCTACAGAGGCCAAAAAAAATTAGGTTTACTAAAAAAAAAAAAAAAAAATCCATTTGGCACCTTCTCAGCCTGAATTCTATAATGAAATGAATTAACAGGAAGTGAGGAAACAGGAACAACTATAAAGCTCAAATGAAAAGTTTGGTAGTAGAAGTGAAGATAGTAGCTTGTAGTAGCTTGTGTAAAAGAGAAGGAGGGAACTAACTGATGGAATACTTGATGTTAGCAAGTGGACAGGTACTTTATAAATGTTTATTGGACTGAACTGAATAACTGACATAACAAAGTCCCTGAACACAAGAGAAAAAAATGACTTAAGAACAGAAATGGGAATAGGGATAACCTTGGGAAACACTTCTTTCAACATCAGAAAATAGTAAATATAGAGGACTTTGGACTACAGAGAAAAAGCATTACTACCAGTTAAAAATCATGGATTGTCATGAAAGCCTAAGAGTAGGAATTGAAATACATGTCTAGTGACTCAACATACAAGCCTGGACAAGTATAGAAAAGAACTTTTTATTCATCCTTTATTAGTTACTAATCTGTCCCTCAGCAGCTCCATAAAAGAGCAGGTAACAAGAAGTGAAACTTTTCACTCAAAAGGTTTTGGTCAATTTTATTTGTTCCTTTCATGCTGCCACTAATATTAGTAATTAAATTCATGCATTGTAATTAACAAAAACATTAGAACCTTCTAAACTCAGTAGCATTTAGTGGAATTTACAAGTACTGAATTATTCCCCCTAAAGTAGGTAACTGGTACAGTGGACAGAATGCCAGGCTTGAAGTTGTTAGGAAGACCTATCTTCCCAAATTCAAATCTGACCTCAGAGACTTGCTTGCTGTATGGCCCTGGGCAGATTCTTTAGCTCAATTTACCACAATTTGATTAAAATAAGCTGGAGAAGGAACTGGAGAACCACTCTGATATCTTTTGTCAAGAAAACCTCAGGTGGGGTCAAGATTTGGACTTGACCGAAAAACTGAACTACAAAATTATTGCCTATGAGAATTTAATCTATCTCAAGTTTCTATGTTGTATGGTACATGGAAATTAGTTTTGGTATCTAAAGCACCCAGATTTGAACCCTGGTTCTGGTCATTTGGGGAAGTCACAACCTCTTTAAACTTATTTTGCCCCCTAACATGAAATAGAATGTATGTAAAACACTTCATAAATCCTGGTGTGAAGATCCACAATATTTAGTCTATTTTCTTCATCCTACCAAATGTTATTGATAGGAAATTGAAGGCCCAAGACATCCATCATCTTATCCAAAGTGATATTAGGTAGTGGAAAGACTGTAAATAAAACAAAAGTTCTAATTCCTAGACCAGTGGTCTTTCCACATTACATTATTTTGATGTTACTTCCCTTATTCCAGTTTACATTAGCTATAGATTATGTAATAAAAATCAAATCCTTTCCCAAGGTTAATGGAAGGGAAAAGTATTTTTAAAAATTAGGAATACTATTTTGTATTTTTTTTTTTAAACTGTAATCGCCTATGTTTGGTACCCACTGTGATCAGATTGTTTATTCCTCACAAAAGTTACTGGCTGGGAAATTACCACCAAATATGCTTGGATAGAATGCATTATAAAATTCTGAAATAGTTGAATTTAAGTTAGCCTTAATGAACATGAAAATAGTTGAATGCTGGTAACATCTGAAGTTTCATTTGTAGATTTCTTAATTTCACATCTGACAAAAATTATCAAATAGGCCCAAAAGGCCACATGATTTCACACAAAGAAGTTCTGTTGGATAAGGCCTTAGAAGAACAAGAAGTTTAATATAACAAGTCCAGGCAAAGATTAGAGTGGAAACTTCACTGAATGTAGAAGCAAAAGAAAATTTGAAATAATCTGGACTGCAAATAAAAATACAGGGAGACTTAAAAAGGGATGTACAGTAGTCCAAACAGATTTTATTTATATTGTCCACATATAACCATATCATCCAATGGTAATGTGCTTAAAATAATGCCATAACTGAAAACAAAGGGATTAATGAAGTAAAATAAGCAACATCCTGCCCAGGATCTAAATATTATACTTTTTAAATGCTTCAAGTATTCCAGATTAGGGGATTATCACCTTCATTTAAAAAAAAAAAAATAGCAACAAAGGTGGACATACAGCCTTGCCCCTGGCAAAGAGACCTATGATCTCTCAAAAAAGAACACCATGTGCTTAGGAAAGAAACACAGTAATGAGGACAAAGATCTTATATAGTCACAGTAGTCCATCTACCTTGCAATAATATCTAGAGTGGCTTGATATCAAAGGATAATGTAGATTATTTCTTTAGTTAATGAAAACAAAACCATGTTTTGGTTGGCCCTGGGCCCACTTTAACTTAGATTAGAAATGTAATATTGGCTGCTGGAAAATTATCCAATTAAATTACCTTTCATAGCAATCACAACTCAATAAAATTCAACTCCCTTTGGTCACTATATATCTATGTTGAAAATCTAAGAACCAAAAAGCCTAAAGCTTTTTCATCTCAGTTTCTTTTGTATCATAAATACACATTTGGATTCTGCTCATGCAAAATTTGGAGTAACATCTTTTACCTAAAGTTCTAGTTGTAGAGATTACAAAAAAAGCTGATAGCTATGAGAAAAGGAAAAAGAGCAAATCTAAGAAACATCTTGCTGTCATTTACAGGTTTAACCACTGTATATACTGCTTCAGTCCATAGTTTGCTTTTGTACAGAATAAAGGGAAAGTACTATTTGGTCTCTATATTAAAAAATATCTTGAAATTTCATAGTTTAGAGCATTACCTGGTGAAAAAGTACATACTGAGGTACAGGTTAGGTCTACTGATTAAATCATTGACAATCCCAATGAAACAGTATAGAAAAAAAAACTGTACATTGTAATGACCTATTAATATTATTAAGTATTTCCAACTTCCTGGAGTACTTATTTTATACTTTGCAAGCTTTAGTCAGATAAGCCAGTCAAAAGCCTTGCACGTGGTATGCAAGCATAGCTGAAACACACAAATTTGTTATTTCTTGGTATGACAGAACTTAAGAGCCATTCTTTAAAAAAAAAAAAAAAATACTGCTTAGTAGGTGCTTCTAAGCCCAGTAAAGAGTACAAAAATAAACAAATTAAGAATGTACAGAAGCACGGAATTTGCACTCATGGTATGGTACAGTGAAGGTGATTATAAACAAAGAGACAAATCCTTCAAAAGGGAAGATGACAATTTTTTATTGTTATTACAAAGGCAATTTTTTTTGTCATATGAATAGCCGCAAGAGCAGACTAAGCGTAATCCTCACACAGGCATTATGTTAGGCACAGTAGGTAGCTATAAATCATATGGGGAAAAAATAATTTTAACTGTGGATCCCCAAAATTCCCACTTAGCTTTGACTTGACTTTTAAAATACTGTTAACCAGTCCCTTTATCCTCCCCACTTAAAAAGAAATTCAAAGTCATAGAAAATCTTGAAAGATTTCTATGGTTCTTGTTTTGTTTTTAAAGAAACTAACAGAAGAAACTCAAGTCTTACTAGAAACAGAGAGGGAATAGACATTTGGCAATTCATTACCAATGAATAACTGATAAATACATTATGTGTATAAGTATTCAGTACTCATCCATAAAAATAAAGGCTGTGACGCACAGCCTATTGGTTTTTTTTTTGTTTTGTTTTTTACTAAATACAACATACATAAGGAAAAAATAATGCTCTTAACTAAAATCTCATAACTCCTACTTAATGTGCATATGGATAACAGGGAAGAAATTTTATTACCCAAGAATTTACAAGCTATAACTCTAATATAAATGTATTCCCTTTCATGGATAGCAGAAAAGGAAGTAGTGAGAATCTATGACCAGCAGTATTTGAAACAAAACATCAATGTTACAGTAAGCTAACAGTTTAGAAAATTAAAGCTAAATAAGGGTAGAGGGAAAATATTCCTATTCCATATCTGCTTTCTCCAAACCTAATAATTCAATGTTAAGCTCTAACAGGCACTCATGGCCAATGCTGGATGACCAGAAAAAAAAAAGGTGGCACTCATATGGGTCTCTCAATCTGGCATCTTCAGCTTAATGAAAAACAGTTCTATTATCATTACAGAATATCATAAAAAAGGCTTTAGTCCCAGTGTTTTGTTTTTTTCCAATTCCTAAGTGCACCAATAACTTATTTAGCATACTGATGTTTCAAGGAAGTACAGGATTAGAGATGCATGAAAAGTATATTCATATAGGTAAGACTCAGTGAAGTCCTATGATACTGAAAAGTAATTCAATATCTCAGAACCAAAATTCCATCAATATTTGGCCAACTTGAATGCTAATAGTAAACAGATTCAAATTGAAACTACTCTGAAAATCTGTTGGAAAATTAACCTTGGTAGTTCCTATACAAAATGCAACTCACATAATTCTGAATTGTTTAAAACTGCATAGACTAATGTGTTACTGCCATGGTGTAACTTCTATAAGAAAATTCTATTTATCAAATATCAATTTCTATATTTCACTTAAAAATTAGCAGAGGAAAATCTAAGCCAAGATTTCTAGAGTAGAAAAAAAAAATACCACCCCTAATTGACCACTATCTACCTTACATATGTCTGTGAGAGGATTAATGACAGTTTGCACTGGTATTGTCTGCCCATGCTGAATATAACATTGGCCAATGTGATCAGAACTATAGTGTTGTAACCAGAGCTATTAAAAAATACTAAAGAGACCTGACAACTTCATTTAAAACCATGATCACTAACAGCCCTACCAAGAGCAGTAGAGTCATCATCCAAGTAGCCGTGTTCAATAGGAAGACATTGCCACTGAAAAAAGTTGTTGGAATGCTCTTTTGTGGAGTAGTCATCAAAAATCTTGTATGAAGTAATGCCAGCCAAATAACCAGTGCTCCTGTAGATCACCGGTGGAAGAGCTAATTTCTCAAAAGTTTATTCAGGATGTTAGGGTTATACCATACTTTTTGAAGCAAACCCTATCTGGTTTCAAGAATGATCCCAAGTATCTGGAAGTACTCCACTTGAATGGCTATTGGCAATAACAGCTCACTTAATATGGTCTTTAATGTCCCATATGAGCAGCTCTCATAGCATTATAGCATTTACCAGTAGACAAATATGAATTAGTTTCATGTTACAGTGAACAACCTGGGCTTTCTAAGGAACATTTATGGTATTCTTGCATTTAATCATCATATACATTATCAAGACTTTCAGTTCAAGTTAAAGGAAACATACATGGGTTTATACCATCTATCATTTGATAATGTCTATTTCATGGCAATATACTCAGTCCAACTCTTTCAAATTGTAATTTACAAAACATTTCCATTCTTATGGCTGGATAAGTCCTTTTCAAATTAAAAGCAGTAAGTATGCCTTTTTTTTGTTGTTTCTTCACTGAAATAAATAAGGTGGCAATTATTTAGAAAACCTCATTACATTGATGAACTTATAACTAGCAATTGTACTACATTCAAAAAACTAAACAAATGCAATCTTTTCCTTTGCATTCTTCACCCAAATTCAGTGCATCAATTAAAAACTTATGCAAAATGATCTAGCATGAAAAGTTGATGAAACATATTTATTCAACATAAAAAGAAGCAATCTCTGAGGAACTTTCAAGGAAAATCATTTATTTATCTAATACTTCTATTATTTAAGACATTAAAATGTTTAGGTTATATCCTAAACGCATAGGCAATTGCCCTACTGCTTTGCCACTTGAACATTAATATGTAAGCAGATTGCAGGAGATTTGAGAATGACAGGTTAGCATTAAGAGAAGGCTTAAAAGGTTATCTGCCAAATCTCCACATGCTACAAAAATCACTTCACAATCTTAAATCCCCCATACAAAATATCAGCTAGAGTCAAAGGGGACTGCCTTTAAAATTTGCCAACTCTAATTTGGAATGTTTTCATATGAAACACATTCCAGTCAATTATCCATGCTTAAATTTCTGTAGAATAATTAATTTAATGTCTATTACTTAAATGTGAAAAATCTAAATACTTTTCAAAAATGGATTTTAAATATATATGTTAACTATTAGCATATCCTCCATGATTAATGTCATTCTCTTTAACAGTCTTGGCAACAAGCAGTTATTCGAAGTGTAAACATTTTGAGAGCAAACATCTGGTTAAAAAATTCAATCAAAAATGGAAAATAATCTTTGGAGAGAATTTCACTGATTCTGTAACTTTTAGACTCTGAAATCCAAGAAAAGCTAGTATTTTGCTCTTATTCACTTGCCAGTACAAAAGAGCTGACAAATTTCAATTAAAGCTCTCAGATTTCCCAGAAATAAAAGCCCAGAGATTTGCAGACATAATAAAATTTATTTAAATTTCATGCAATATGGTAGCTACAAGTATAATCATATGAAACTGAAGGACAATAATTTTGCTCTGTCCATACAATGTAGCCTTATAAGTTAAATGAATGGGAGTTCCACAGTTACAAAGAAACAGAAAGTTAAAATTTAAATTTTGTGAATGGAAATACAGTCACTGACTGTTGCTTTTTCATTTCTGAGGGATGTTACAGGAAGGGGACTCTCCATTATTTAAATACACGATTATATAAAATCTTATATTAGGGGAAAATAACATTCTAAAAGTCAACTCTTCAATAAATGGCAACACTAAAAATTAAATTAAGGGACTTTGAAATTTTTCTTTCCCTTTTCTCATTCCCCTTAAATTTGTTTTAAGTCACAGTTAATGGTAGATTGTTAAGCTTCAACCTAAAAATAACTACAGTGCTGACATGTGGCTCAATCAAAAATTAATTTCAATTTTAGAATGAAGAAAATTCAGTTTTCATGGTCAAATTGCTTAGATCATAAATTTAAACTGTGCTTGATTCTACTTATCTCACTCCAAATCAATACGTGCCTATTCTTATGATCACAAATATTTGGTAGTTGATTTTCTCAATTCATAATTAGTTTTAAATAGCAAGGATTATCCAGCCTTCAAAGTTACCAATACAGAGAATGAACTGAGTAACTTGTAAGAACTGGCATTTTCCACTGATGCAATTTTCAAACTCAATGCAACTTCTATAAGTATTAATAGAGGCACTTCATGCCAGATCTTGCAAGTTTTCTTTTTTTGTGAATTCCACTGATTTGACTGGTTACTAGATTCTTACAGAGGGGAAGAATTTCATTATGTTTTACCTACAAAAACCACAGAATGCTCTTTGTCTTTTCAAAACAATTTAAAATGTTTAGGAAAATCAAGTAAACTTAAATATTAATTTTGGCAGAAAATAATAAAACTAACACAAAACTAATAAAGCAGTGTCATAGTTGAACAATTTATGAATGCACTAACTACTGAAAGGGAGAAAACTTAATTTTTTTTTCCTTTAATAACAACCTTGAACGTTGTTTGTAAATGCCTCATTTAAAACAGTGGGTGGGTGGGGTAGTTTAGAAAAGTCCAAGTAATAAAATGTATTCAATTACTTGGAAAGTTAAAAAGCTAATGCAACAGTGTTACATCCAGATAAAAAACATTATTCAAAAGCAATTCAAATACCGAAAAGGATTTCAAATTGAATATTTTATTAACATGGTAGTTGTCTTTGTAACATGTGCACACACACTCGCACACTCTGAATGATCTGCCTGGAAAAAAGATGTGTAAATATGCCTAAGGGGAAAATTAAAAATAAAAATTCCTTTAGATTTTTCATTATTGTAGGCAATTATGTCCACATCACTTACAAAGCTATTGCCGAATCTGTCCAAGGAAGCAGAATTTGGGAGGAGAAAAAAAACTTTGGGAGAAATTCAACAGTGGCATAGCAGAGCTCTCAATATGAGAAAGCTGACATAATGTGGACTTTTGCTGTGAAATTTGTCTTTGCAAAATATGGGGAGAAGTTTATCAATGGGCAGAAAATAAGAGAAGGCGGTGTGAAGGCTTTTGCAGAGTCAATTTTCCTCACAGTATTGTGCAGGGTCATCAAGAAAAATGCTTAGTCCTTCTCTGGAACCAGTTTCAGAACTTTTCCAATTGCAATGGTCTTCCCTAAAAAGACAACAACAATGACAAAATAAAAATAAAAAAAAACACCTTTTCATTAACAGTCTAGACAAACTACAAAAATCATCTTAACCTCTTGAAGCTACATTTTTCAATACATAAATCAATCAACTTAAAAAAAAATTAAGTCCAGAGGAATAACTTAGTGATCTATTTTATTAATTATGGTATGAACTATGTTACTATAAACAACTATGAATATCAGAATTTACAGTGGAAAAATTCAACAGGCTACCTGATATTTTAAACCGACAAGAAAATTTCTAAATGGAAAGTTTAAGATAACATATATAAAAGTGACTAAACATAAAGGGTAAACACAGAAGGTATACTCTCTATCACTAGAACCTTACAATGTGAATTAAGTATAAGTGTTTAGGACAAAGAAATAGTTATTACTGATGTACATAACAGAGGGAACATATAGAGAGTAATGGGGATTACCACCCCTTTTCTGGGAATTTGGTGGAATAACTAAAAAAAAAATTACAACAAATATGAAGTTCTAGATGAAAACATTGTTGAATTGAGTTAGACCTAAAAATCTTATTTATGTCTGCCTATCCTGATCACAATCAAGTGGACAAGAATGCTTTAACATCATACTGCAATTCTCCCTACTCAACCCTTACCATCTTACTTCAGGAAAGAACCTCATCCCCTCTTACCTAACAAATTACTTTCACTGTCACCTTCAAGACTCCACTCTGTATTATCTTCCTAAACTGCCAAAATTATTTTCCTTAGGGGTATATCTGATCGTCCTTACTCAAACTCCAACTCTTTCCTACTGCTATAGGATAAAATTTCTGTTTAGTTTTGAAGCCCTTTCAACCTACCCTCAATCTACTTTTCCAGCACCATTATACAGTACTATCTGGCTATTTCTCACACACCACTATCTCTTATTCCTTCTATTCCTACCCCCTTCCATTTCTTTAAAACTCATCTCAAACTCCACATCCCACATGAAGCTTCCTCTAAATCCATGTGCTACTGTCCTTCCTCAGACTTTTGTCTTTTGTTATTATATGTCCAACAACAGAATGTAAACTCCTTGGAGATTGAGAAAGTTGCATATTACCCTTCTAACTCTACCACCAACCCTATTATCTGGCACACAACAAGTACTTACTGTTAAATATACAGTGAAAAGTTGAGCTATGTCCCTATGCTCTGAGAAATAGAAGAGTATGGAGTTTTGAAAGTATATTATCTAATAACTAAATCAAATATCTTAACTCCAATAAAGTGATTTTCTTAAAAGTAGAATTAATTCCATTTTTATTCAGTCAAGTTTTTCATGAAGTTTCAGTAGCATCCATTTCAGAACTAAGATCATCAATGAGGTGAAATACATTTGATAAGATGATAAAAAGATTTAAATTATCATTATAATGTGCTATTCAAAATTTTGGTTAATTAAAAATTTTTTCTTCTAGTCACAAAAAGTTAAGTTGCAAGTACTGCTCGTGCAATCTGAAATGTTAGCAGATGTAAGTAAAATTTTTTAAAAAAATTTTCCCCACATATTTAATTTAGCATATGAAATGTTTTCAAAATTTGGTACTATGAAATTATATTCAAGATTTCAATTGTAAGCAGCCCATCATATTTAAGATATCATTGATGCACACTTTATTCAACAATTTATGAGGGAGACAGGACTTATGGGTTCTACTCCCAAATCATACAAATCACTTTACCCTTGGAAAGAATTTGGTAGACTTGACTAGATGGATTTCAAAGATCCCTTTCAGTTCAAATAGTCCAAAGTTTTAAATATTCTCTGAACCCACACTGATGCAGCAGGATTCAAATGATGTATTTTATTAAAAGTATAAGCATCTCAAAAGACCAATGACTAATAAAAATGTTATTTTTTAGTCCTCTTACCCTCATCTCTTAAGGTAAAACGACCCATCTGAGGGAAATCTTTGAAGGTCTCAAGGCAGATGGTTCCTGCTGTCCTTAAACGGGCAATGCATACTTGATCTTGTTTGACAAAACGTGGTCGTGTCTTACTTTTTTCTCCTGATTTTTTGTCTACCAAGCAGATTAAGGCCTATTCAAAAACACAAGTCCAGAAACTTTATATGAAACCAGATTAACAAAAATTTAAACAAAATTTTTTGTTTAAACAAAATTTTTTTTTAACAATCTCTGCAAGAATTTCAGTATCACATATATTCGACTTGTCAAGTACTTTAATATAATTAACATGTAGTGGACTTCCTGCCATCTAGGGGAGGAGAAGGGACTGGGGGGAAAATTTATAAAGGAAAACTTTCTAAGGATCAATGCTGAGGAACTACCCATACATGTGTTATGCAAATAAAAATCTTTAATAAAAAAAAAAGAGAGAGAAAAGAATTTCAATATCAGAAAATAATAAACAATAAACAATACCCAAAAAATGCCATTATGGATTATGGAAGAATTATAACATCAAGGATTTGAATAGCTCTAGTTTTCAATGAGATACTGTTAAGTTTTATTTTATTACAAACTCACTGTTATCTCAACTTCTTCGATACAGGTATGAATGTGCAGCACCGCATTATAACCTGGGCAGATGATAGATTTGTGCTCAATAATCACTATCTGAAAAGCAACATAAAATTTATTACTATAAAGTTACTAAATAACCAGCAAGGTATAGTTCTGCATATGGTATTCTTGCATTTAAAAAACAAAACAAAAAAAACCTAGCACTAATTAGCTTTGGGTTTCTAGTCACTCAGCTTAAATTGTTCCTTGCAATGAGTAATTATTTTAAGCTATTTATGATATATATAGAAACATGAATAGCTTTAAAGAAGGGTAGAAGATGACATACTAATGATCTTTCTTGATACAAACATTTGAAGCATTAAAATTGAGAACAGGTCAAAAGAAAATAAGCTAAAAGCTAGAGTTGGGTTCAATAGCTGGCTTAGCCATTTGATTATTATGTGACCCCAAGTCAAGTAAGCTGAGTCTTTTGTTATTTATAGAATGAGGACACAACCCTCTCCCTTGCCTAACACAGGTTTGTGGTGAAGATAAAATGAGACAGCAGCACTTTCTAAAAGTGCTGTTTATTTCAAGTGTGAAGTTTATTTAAAATTCAGAGCTTTCTGAGACATGGCTTTAATGCCCCATTGGATATTATAGAATATAGAATGGATGTTACAGAATATAGAATATAGAATAAGAAACTGAGATATTATACATTTAGAGTGTATGAGCAAAGTGTCATTATTTTACAGATTTGGTTAATCTGGTACCATTATAAATTGACAATCAATACCATAATGCAAATGTAAATATGTAACAAGAGTTAGAACAAAGTACTCTATACTCAGATTTAATGTGCAGTATATGTGCACTTGCATTTACCTGGGCATCAAATGTACGTCCAGAATGACAAAGATTATTAGGATCACAAAGTATGAATCCTGGAAGAATTTCTTCTTCTTCAATTCCCTTCAGTCTAATCTTGAGGTTTTCCCCTGGGGCTACAGAATCAGTTTCTACATCATCAGAAAGGATTCCAAGGACTTCAACGTTGTGCTTAAAGAAAACAAGACTGGATTTTGATATTTGAAAAACGTGTCCATTATTTATAAATATTTTCTTAAGTCTTATAGCTAGATTTCTTTTTGTTTTTACTTACTGATTAAGCAATGAAAAGTATCTGTTGTATTGAAAAGATTATTCCATTCAAAACCATGAAAACAGAACAAATATACCAACAATACAACTGCCATTCAAAATAGAAAACAATTCCTCACATCTTTACAAATTAATAAAAGTACCTGGCAGAAAATAATAGCTTAATAAATAAATTCTTATTGACTTATTCTAATAATATTCAAAGGGGAAATTAAGGTCAGCATTTGTACATTTATTTTTCCATTACTACGCCCTTAATTAATGTTTATTTATTATATTTTAAATTTATGAATACAAGTGACAATATAGTGGGAATTAGTCATTTTGAGTCTTGTAAGGTCCAACTTCCTTAAAATTTTTTGGTATAATCTCCCATTGCCTATCAGTTGCCAATAATATAAAAGTCTTCATTTTTTTTAAAGCTGTTCAAAAATTTAAATTTAAAAACAGATTAGATGAGAAAAATCATCAGTAGTGTTGAAGCAGTATCTTTGTAAAATGTTATTCTTATATTAATGAATAACTAGAAAGGATCCTTTGTGAAATTCTGATTTAATACTATGTAGACAAAAATCTTTCTAAAGGAAATTTTCAGCCAGTCCCACCCACCATGATTTTAAATAATAGGCAAGGATGTTTATTTCTTGTAAATGTTCAATTTCACTGTAATGAATTTAAAGATAGGATTATACTTTTAACTAAACTGTCTATCTTAAGGGAGAAAAGGGGTCGACACTAACAACCCCACCACACAGAAGTGTAACAAGAAATCTTTACTTACTATTTTATGCTCAACTAATCCAGCACCACCCCCACACACAAATGTCCTTTAATGGTTAAGACCAATGGAGCTAATCTAAAGGTGATGTGAATCTTTATCTCGAGATTCCTTTGTCAAATGTGGGTTTGAGTCAAACAACTTCTTCAAGTATATGAAGGGTTATTATATTGAGGATGGTGACCAGCTGTTTGTTCTCCATCTCCACTGAGGATAGAACAAGAGGAAATGGGCTTAAGCTGCAGCATGAAGGATTTAAATTAAATATAAGGAAGAATTTCCAGATAAGAGGATTAATAAAACATTGGAATGGGTTCCTGAGTGAGATAGTACCATCTCCTTTCTTGGATTTCTAATTCTGATATGTTGAGTAATTTGAGGTGTGACTTTGGCTAAAGTTAGGGAAAAAGATTAAGTGAACTTTCAAGATTACCTCAAAACATGATCCTAAGGTACATATTAACACTCATTAAATGATAAACTAACAGTATAACCCTTTCTACACATCTATCTCAGAAACAGGAATGAATTGAACTTTGATATAAAAGGGTTACTACCTAGCTCTTTAGTGATTCAAATTCAAAAGCAAATTATTTATTTGTATGTAATATCTGATAGTTTTTCACTTATTTCTGGACATGATTTCTTGCTGAAAGAAAGAAAAGGAGAGGAAGACAAGTGGGGGAGCAAGAGAGAGGGAGAATGAAAGAGGGTGGGAGAGGGAGACAGAGAAAGATAAATACAGTGTTATGGTTTTAGGGTAAGGTCAATGGAATACTAGTATAGCCAATTTTGACCTTAGAAAAAATGTTATGCCAATCATTAAAAGCTCTGAAATGAAGAAACTGGTATTGTTACTGGTTTTTAAATGAATACCTTTATTAGTTTAAAGTCCCCAACTTGCTAGGCCATTCTGTTCCACAAGGGCCAAATGGGCCAAGAAGCTTTGGGGGTTTCTCTTTGGGGATTAGGATTAAAATTATTCCTATCATATAAAACTCCCTAACAACCCATGTAATATATATCATCATCAGGATATAATTGTCCACCACTATTAGTCCATAGGGATTACTAAGAATCAATTCATTTCAATGAAAATTTATTTTTTCTGATTCCATACCTTCAAGATAATAATGCAGGGATCATTAATTGAAACAATAAATTTATAGGTTAAAAACAGTATTATAAATTGGCTACATATATATATATAATAAAAAAATAAATATATGAATAAGATTTATTTAATCTCACAGGTTAGGAATCACTAATTACTATGCTAATTAGAAAGCATATTATTTAAACTATCACAATTGAGTTCTCGGGTTTGGCATGTTTAAATGAAATACTGATAATATCTATTTTTGGAATTATTAAGAGCCTCCCTTAGATCTCTTAAATTAGAGAACAAGAACTTATGAGAATAAACAACCGTCTATAATACAGAGTTGTACACACTGAACCACATTTTAAACTATATAAAGTAAAAACTACATTTACTAAGATTTAGACCCTTCTGATGAAAGATACAAAAGAATCCTACCCTCTTTGCTTTTAAACTGAAAGACACCAAGTCATGGCTCCTTACTTTCTTTCCACCCCCAATTTCACCTATTTCTTTGTTTCTTCTCAAAGACTGTGATGAAACATTTACTTAGATGAAAGGTTAATTTTCTTTGATTTGTAGCTACTAAATCTTGATATATTCATGTTCCAAATCTCTATTGATTATTTTCGAGAAAAAAAAATTAAAAAGAACATTAAAATTTACTTAGAAGAAAACTTTTCATTCTTACCTTGTTTGGCATCATCACAAGCTGCTGTCCTTTGCAAATAGAGCCTGATTCCAACTTTCCCAGGACCACAGTGCCCATGTCCTTTAGAAATAATTTTTTTAAAATTAGACATGCAGGTGTAATTTGTTGGTTATATTTTCAACCTTATTGAGTACATTATTTAATATTTGTAAAAAAAAAAATTATTCAGACCAATTATTATGGAACAATCATAGGGCTGATTGAAGAAGGTAAACATTAGCCCAAGGACCTGAAAGGATCTCAAATTTGAAAAAAATAATATATTCTCAAAAATTATCATTTGAATAGAGTAAATACTTCAAGAAATATCTTGTGCTACTATCCATAAACTATTAATAAGAACCTCAGGATTTAGAGAATCAAGATGAGTTCTAAAAAACCTCAAGAAGTTAAAAAGAGAATACTTTTTATTTTTATTTATTATTTTATTACATTGTTTATATCTCTTTATGCTACTTTGTTAGCAGAAATTACTCTAAAGTAAAATACCCCCAATCTAATATCCCTGGTCTTTCTTGATACCTTGTATTTATCCACAATTGGCAGCCTAATTGGTCCATCAACTGATCTGTTGAAGTTTGGCAAATTATCCAGATATGGAATAAATGGTAACCCACTGAAAAGATAAAACACAATAATTAGTTAACACTAGTTTTGACCAGAAAGTTATGTAACTCAAAGAATCATCTGGTATTGGTAACTAATGCAAAAAAGATAAGCTTAAGCATTATAACAATATTTTCTATTCATTTCAAATAGACTTTTCCTTTAAACAATATGATTTCCCACTGACTGATTCCTAAGATAGGAATTTATGACATTTTGTAATGGACCAAATGTTTACATCCATTAACTCACCATAGTCTTGTGAAACAAGCACCATGAGCTCCATTTTATAAATTAAGAAACTAAGGTTTATTTGGGAGGTTAACTGCCCAAAGCCTCATAATTAATAAAATTTTTAAAACATGTCTTCTGATTTCAGAGACATTATTCTCTCCACTATAATTCAATATTAGTTACATCAAACACCTGGTCTTCTTTATTTATTATTTTTGTTTCTATGTCATGTAGACTAGTGAGGAATTATCTATGAAGCAAGCATTTGATAGAACACTGTAAAATCAAGGCTATCTCAGATCTCAATCCTAAAATTAGGATTTCACATAACCATTTCTCTTAAAATGTCAAGATTACTCTCCTCATTACTATAAATATATTTCACAAGATCATCATCTATTTAAAGGATAAGGGAGACAAACCACCTTTAAAATTGATGACAGTATTGGACCTTATTTAATAAGAACTCTATTTGTTTTCCTTAGTCTAAGAGATACTTACATATACCAAGGACAGAAATCTGATTGCTCTTTAAGGTTTGCACCAGTCAATCCTGAGCAGGGCATGAAGTGTATATCCTTTTTGGGATTGAAGCCAACTTTTTTCAAAAATGGCACCAGCTTTTCTTTACATTCTTCATATCTACAAATATTTATTAAAAATTAGCCAATTGTGAAAGAGAATAAGATAACATCATTAAAAAGAACTCTAAAAGAAGACTCAAATAGTGCCCATTGGCTTATGAAGGATTTTTAAGTTTTTGAAAGCTTGGTATATGCAGGCTATCAATAGCCACATGAAAAAAAAAGCTCAAAATCATAAATAAGTACAAATTTAAAAAATCAAGATTCCGCCTCATATTATGACAAAACTGACAAGACAAAAATCAATAAATGCTAAAGGGATCATGGGAAGACAAGTATATTAATGTACTGCTATTAGAGCTATGAATTCAACCAATTATTTCTGGAAAACAATTTGCAATCATACTTTTAAAAAGTCCCTAAAATTTAATGCAAATTGAACTAAACTATACATTGCTGTGTGACTCAGGAATACCCCTATTATTATTTCGAGGTCAAAGATGGAAGAGTCTCATAGATATAAAAATATTTTTATAAGAGCTTTTGTGAAAAAAATAAAGGAAAATAGGTTCCCATTTACCGGAAGACAGAAGAACAAACTTTAAAGCAATGTACTGAAATATTATCAAATGTATAGAAGAATTGTAAATGTTTAACATATATTTGGATTACTTGCTATAAAGAAAAGAGAAGGAGAAAAATTTGGAACACAAGGTTTTACAAGGGTAAATGTTGAAAACCATCTTTGCATATATTTTGAAAATAAAAGGCTATTTTTAAAAAAAGGAATATTATTGATACACAAGAAATGGCAAATATAAAACATTCAAAAATTGGGGAAGATCAGAAAACAAATTATATGAACATTGAAAAGACTTCAAATCTGATCAATATAATGATCAAATGTACTTCAAAAGAACATAGTTTCCCCAAACTGGCAGAAATGGTGGAGAGATGACCTTTTTTACTTATTTCTTGTCAAGGAAGTTTCTCAGGGGAAGGGTTTGAGATTTAAAAAAAAAAAAGAAAAAAATCAGGAAAGTATGATTTTTTTTTAAAAAAGAACTTCAATAGGGGCAGCTGGGTGGCACAGTGGATGGAGCATGGGCCCTCAAGTCAGGCCTCAGACACTTAACACTTACTAGCTGTGTCACTGGGCAAGTCACTTAACCCCAATTGCCTCACAAAGAAACAAAAAATAAAAGAACTTTGATAAAACATTTTTTGAGAAAATCACAATTTTCTAGATAAAATGCTTTTAAGTAACAGCAAGATATCCCAAAAAATAAATATATGCTTTATTCACCTTTCATTGCTCCAATTTACTGTTGGGTCATCCATCTTGTTAATAAGCACTATTAAGTGTTTTACACCTGCTGTTTTTGCCAACATGGCATGTTCTCTTGTCTGTCCTCCTTTTTCAAATCCAGTTTCAAATTCTCCTTTCCGAGCAGAGATTACCTAATCCAAGAAAATAACCCATTTTTTTTTTCTTTAATACACGTTTCCAATTTGAAAATGTTACATACTTCAACCAAACTAAAATCTACCTTAAGAAACTAGGAAAAACAGAAACACGGATAATCCCTATAAATATTACCAATCACCACTCTAGTATAATTAGGGTCTTATCACCTAAGCCTTTTGTAATAGCTATTTCTTGCCAATTCCATTTTCTCTTCTTTTCCAAACTACCAATCAAATTCATGACAGAATAATCTTATTCAATGAATATATAGTTCCTTCACTCATTTATTGAAAAATCTTCAATAGTTCCCTACTGCCTATTGAATGAAATGCTTCATTTTTTGTGAGACATTCTAGATCTTCTCTATTTTCCCACCTTTATCATATAGACTGAAGATACAGACAAGTTTTTTTGCCCAGTTTCTTAATGTCTAAAATATCCTCACCCCAATTCAGCAAGCAACTTCCTATTCATCCTCTTAGAGTATCAAGTATCATCTCTTCCATGAAATCTTCTCTGATATTCAACCCTATCTATTCCCAAGCCTTAATATCAACTTTTCCCCTTTGGATCTCACAAAGCACTTCTGCAGTTAATGAACTCAATAGTTAACTGCATTTCTAACTTATTCTTCTACTAATCTCCCAGAAGGAGATTCCACCCAGCAGAATACTCCAAAAGCAGTAAGTTGTTACTAAACAATATTCAGGTATTTGTTATACCTCAAAAAATTTGATCTATAAAAGCAGAAAGCTTCTGTGGAAATTGCTGTTATTAGAACTTATGTTTAATTTTGTTCAAGAATGTACTTCTGGGAAAAGTATTCATATGCCTATTATATCAAAATAGAATACAAAATATAAAAGGTTAAGATGTACACACACACATACATATACACATGCAGAATCAAGCACATAAATCTACTCAAAACCCTGTGAGAAAAATAAGTTTATTACCTTTTTTCTAGAATCCCTACTAGTGTATGGTTTATTGATTCATTAATAAAATAAAAAACATATTGATGAGACTTTACTATCTCAACAAAAATGATCCAAACCTTTATCCCCATTCATGTTTCACTTCACTAGGGGCCAGGGTGAACTGGGGACCACACAGGGGAGTAGACAGACAGACAGACACACACACTCCTTTCCTCCCTTACTTTGTGTTTTTCCAACATTAATGACATTATTGATGAGGTCAGGATAGCAATACCTAGTTCAAAATAAGTATGTGATAAATTCACAATGACCATTCTCTGGCCAAAGGAAAAGGCACCAATGGTGGCAAATATGAAATAAAGTTGGGAGAGCATATATTAAAAAAAGCAACAACAAAAGATTCCCCAAGGTAACTTGCAATCAACCAGGACAAAGGAAATACTCTGTGAGGTGGCAGTAAGCCATTGACTGGCAAGTTAGACTGATCAGAGTTAGCTAGAGTAAGGAGAAAACTGCCATTAAAGGGAAGGCACTATGAGGGAGGAAAAGAGAGTGATTCATAGTGGGCTTAGTCCTCAAAGGAACTTAGCAAAAATCGTCATCATAAGCAGATTCTTTATAAGGGAAATGAAGCCTAGGAGTTTCCAGGTATAAAAGCACAAACTGAAGAGGGAAGGGGGAATCGAGTACTCTTAAATGGCAAGGAGCTCAAAAGTAGAAGAAATCAGAGAAATATGGAATGCACCTGGCAGACTAGGTCCCAGATTTATCTAAAGATAGGCTTAATTAATATCTCAAAGGTTTAAAGATGTACAGGGGTTTGAGGGATAGCCAAGAGTTCCATCCTCACAATCACTCAATACAAACAGAACAGTCTGGGAATTGGTTATATCTGATAATAGATGGATAGGCTTCTTCCTGATAGGGGAAGAGTCAGTTTATATCACTACTACTGATTTTTGAAAATTTCATAAATACACTGTAAAGTAGGCATATATTTATTTTTTTTATTTTTTATTTTTATTTTTTTATTTATTAATACTTTTTATTTGCAAAACATATGTATGGGTAATTCCTAAACATTAACCCTTACAAAGCTTTCTGTTACAAATTTTTCTCGCCTACTCCCCACCCTTCCCCTAGATGGCAGGATATCCACTACATGATAATTATGTTAGAATACTTAAGAAACCGAATATATGTATAGTTATTGCCACATATCATTTTTTGTGCAGGAGAAATCGTTATCTACAAGAAAGAATAATCCGATGAAGGAAATACAAAGCAAGCAAACCTCAATAGAGAACATGAAAATGTTATGTTGTGGTCCACATTTCACATCCCTCTCTCTGGGTGTATATGGCTCTCTTCACTGAACAATTGGGACTGGTTTGAAGCATTTCATTGTTGAAGAGAGCCATGTCCATTAGAACTGATCCTCATATAGTATTGTTGTTGAGTAGGCATATATTTATTAAGCATTTACTAGGTGCAAAGCACACTGTACTAGGTGCCAGATGCAAGCTGACCTACATGGATCAGTATGGATATGTAAAAAATAAAGTGTAAAGAAGTAATTTCTCTGAGGTTCCAATCTAGGTGTTCATAAGACTAAATTGGAAGCAGATAAAGGAACATCTATCAAACACATGCTACAAGTTAACTTCAGTCACAAAATCATATCATCAAACTCCTAGGACAGAAATCACTGAAAATAGAACTCTGCCACTTGCCAATATATTCAAAATGAACTCAAATCTCTAGAATTCAACTTAAATTGCAGTAAAACAAACGTCAACTGATACATTCTCTTACCAGTACAGCCAGATCAGCTTGGGAAGCACCACCAATCATGTTTGGGACAAAACTCTTGTGCCCGGGGGCGTCTAAGATGGTGAAATGCTTCTTTTCTGTCTCAAAGTAGGCACGGCCTACTTCTACAGTTTTACCTTTGTCTCGTTCTTCCTGATTTGTATCTAAGGCCCATGACAAGTACCTATGAGAAGTACAATTTTAAAGATTCATTATTTTTGAAACTTCACTGTTAAGATTTTCTGCATATTATTCCTTTAAAAAAATTTACATACAAATACTTGGGGAGTAATTTAAAACTAAAAACTAAAAAGAATTAACATTCCCTACTTGGAATCACAAGAATCAATCCCAACCCATCCAATTCCCTCTTTAACAGGGTGTGGGGTTCATGAAAAATATGGAAATGTTTAAAAGAACTGCACATGTTTAACCTATGCTGGTTGCTGTCGGGGGATGTGGAGAGGAGATAGAGAGAGGGAGAAAGAAAAATTTGGAACACAAAGTCTCACAAAAATTAATGTTGGAAATTACAAGTATTTGGAAAAATAAAATATACTAGAGTAGTCTGCCATTTTCTTCAGTGGATTATGGCAAACAGAGATTAAGTGACTTGCCCAAGATCACAATGTTGT
Organism: Myrmecobius fasciatus; assembly: GCA_023553655.1. Classification (NCBI taxonomy): domain Eukaryota; kingdom Metazoa; phylum Chordata; class Mammalia; order Dasyuromorphia; family Myrmecobiidae; genus Myrmecobius; species Myrmecobius fasciatus. Next base: position 82,261 of record JAJPUD010006235.1, on the reverse strand, counting down.
TATTCGGTCATTTTTCTGTCCTGTCCAATTCTTCATAAACCCATTTCGGGTTTTCTTTGCAAAGATACTGAAATGGTTTGCCATTTCCTTCTCCAGAACATTTCACAGATAAGAGAACTGAAAAAGGGTTAAGTAACTTGCCCAAGGTCACACTAGTAAGTTTAAACAAGGGTAGCTATGAATTCATCTGTCAACATACTGACAAATCTCAATTCCCTTCCTAAGAAATAGCAATCAAGTATTAAAAACTGCTATCAAATGATCTCAAAACTCATCATTTCCAAGTCATTGCAATTAACTGAAGTGTGTAAGAAAAATAAATTTAAAATGTAAGCACTATCAATTCCCTGGGAGTAACAATTTCAAAGTATTTATGGGCAGAAATTATGGCCTTCTTATTAAAAAAATAATAATAATAATAATGCAGCAAAATATGATTGCCTGGGGATGTCTGTATAATTAAGATAATAGAACTTAATTTGAAGACAAAACAACATCAAAACAAAACGAAACAAAAAACCACCACCTAATAATTTCTAGAAGAAAAGGCTGTTCAAAGATATGTAACACCCTAAAAATGTTTCTAAGCATGTTTGAATAATAAACAATGCCAAATTTCTATCTAACCTGATGTGAATATTTTAGTTTTTGTATATTAGGAATTTTAATTATTCTTCACTGTCATACCACTTTGCAAATACAAAATTCCATTTTTCTTTCAGCATTTGATCTATTATGTAGAGTTTGCACTAGTTTTGCTTTGAGCTCCATAAATGTTTCAAAGGATGATAAATTACATTTTTTTGCATCACCTCCCTAATGCCTTTTTCTACACAACTTAAAGGATCCATGAAAACCAGGATGAAAGCCATTTAGTTTTTTAACACAAAATCAAATTTATACCCTCTCAAAGATTCTAGAATTCAATATTAAGGACACACTACCCAAATAATTCTAAATTTGAGAAATATTCCAACAGAGATAAGTGCTTAATGACTATAATTCTGAATATTAACATGCATCACAAAATTAGTCAATGATGGTTCCACATCTTGATAAAACTAAGCAAATTTCCAGATTTTGTATTATAGTAATAAATTTTCCATACCAAGTTTCTCTGTTTTTTTCTTTAGCTTCTCGTTCATATTTTTCAAGTGTTCTTTTGTCAACCATTCCAGTCAAATACCTGAAAAATAAGACACACAAAGGTGCATATATTAAAATTTAAAGCAGTCAGCGAGTAAGTCTAATTATTTTAAAGGTTTAGTGCTACATTAAGGAGGGGAAATCCAGTTATTGTTCTTGATACTTAATAGGTAAAGAGAAGAATGCATTTCTCCATCCAATACTGTTAGATCTAGTTTATAAAATCCCTAAGTGAATGAGAAAAAAAAAAAAAAAGACAGTAATCGAATCAAGAATTTTGAATTCTAAAAGTTGTTTTTTAGATAACCATAAAAAACATTATGTGTTTTTCAGAAAATAAGCTAGCTTTTGAATTAAGTTTGTGTAAGACTATGCATTCAATCGTGGTAAATATTGGTTTGTAGATGATTAGGGTTTGATAAAAATCTTCTCTGATAGGAATATTGCTTTAAAGTTGATGCTTCATTTGGAACTATGCTCAAAAAGTTATCAAACTGTGCATACCCTTTGACCCAGCAGTGTTTCTATTGGGCTTATATCCCAAAGAGATCTAAAAGAAGGAAAGGGCCCCACATGTGCAAAAATATTTGTGGCAGCCCTTTTGGTAGTGGCTAGAAACTGTAAACTGAATGGATGCCCATCAATTGGAGAATGGCTGAACAAATTATGGTATATGAATGTTATGGAATATTATTGTTCTATAAGAAATGACCAGCAGGATGATTTCAGAGAGGCCTGGAGAGACTTGCATGAACTGATGCTGAGCGAAATGAGCAGAACCAGGAGATCATTATACATGGCAACAACAAGATTATATGATGATCAATTCTGATGGACATGGCTCTCTTCATCAATGAAATGTCTCAAACCAGTTCTAATTGTTCAGTGAAGAAAGCCATATACACCCAGAGAAAGGGATGTGAAATGTGAACCACAACATAACATTTTCATGCTCTCTGTTGATGTTTGCTTGCATTGTGTTTCCTTTCTCTGATTTTTTTCTTGTAGATTTGATTTTTCTTACAAAACAATAAGTGTGGAAATACATATATATATAAACACACATATATTCGATTTATTAAGTATTTTAACATAATTAACATGTAGTGCATTTCCTGCCATCTAGGAGAGGGGTGGAGACTAGGGGGGGAAATTTGTAACAGAAAGCTTTATATGGGTCAATGTTGAAGAATTACCCAATACATATGTTTTGCAAATAAAAAGTTTTAATTAAAAAAAAGAAAAAGAAACGACCAGCAGGATGATTTCAGAGAGGCCTGGAGAGACTTGCATGAACTGATGCTGAGTGAAATGAGCAGAACCAGGAGATCATTATACACGGCAACAATAATACTATATGATGATCAATTCTAATGGACATGGCTCTCTTCAACAACGAAATGTTTCAAACCAGTTCCAATTGTTCAGCAAAGAAAGCCATATACACCCAGAGAGAGGGATATGAAATGTGGACCACAATATAACATTTTCATGCTCTATTGACGTTTGCTTGCATTGTGTTCCTTCTGATTTTTTTTTTTTGTAGATACAATTTTCCTTGCACAGCAAGATAAGTGTGGAAATATGTATACATATATTCGATTTGCCAAGTATTTTAACATAATTACCATGTAGTAGACTTCCTGACATCTAGGGGAGGGGGGGGAAATTTGTAACAGAAAGCTTTGTATATGGGTCAATGTTGAAGAATTATCCATACATATGTTTTGTAAATAAAAAGCTTTAATAAAAAAAAATAATTAAAAAAAATAAAGATGATGCTTAAGTAACTGGAAATGATTTGCTTAGTCAATGATTTCAAACTTGAACACTGATAGCATTAAAAAGATTTATTAAAAATGTTATCAACTTACATTATTTGCCCTCCAATAGTTGATTTACCAGCATCTGACAAATTGAAAAAAATGCAAACTATTAAAAAATTAGGTAGATATATATGCTATCATAAAGAACAACAATTATTTGAGTATATTTAAAGTAAATACATTTTTGGCTAGATAAGCAGATCTAAATCAGAAAACGCTCAAGTTCATTTAATTTCATTTCATAGAAACTTGATGTTGGAATTACTATTTTAAGTGGATTTTATCAAAATCTGAAGCAAAAAAAAAAAAAAAGTTATGGTTATTAACATACATAGGACATGCAGGCTATCAAAGGTGAAAAGCCACAAATGAACTGAACAATACTTTCATACTACCACAATGTAACAATCCTCCAGCTTTAGAAATAAGGTAGAACACTGGGCATCATGGAGGCAATTCACTTTTAATCTCAACTTCACACTTTCTTTCCAAATAATCTCTACCAAAAATGTTAAAGAGTACTGAGTTTTAATACTCTCTCTCCTTTTCTACTTCTTGCTGCATTTGAATATGACCAATTCTCAAATATCCCATGTCTTGAATACCCTCCACTCTTTAAATTATAAAGGAAGGTAGACAAACCTAAAGTACAAAAGCAAAAATAAAAATTACAAATTTTAGTGGTTCCTCAGAAATTGATACTTTAAAATATATTTAAGGTTCAATAATTGCCCTAACAGTTACTGTGCGAAGAGAAGAATTATTTGTGTAAATTGCTCTCTCTGGTAACAGAGCACAAGTGCAATATGAACAGTAACTTTTCACCAATGGGATCCAAAAACCCGCACGAAAACAAATGAGTTAGCACTGAGAAAATAGCTTCCTCTTCCTTATACTCATTCTGATTCCCAGGTCCCTAACCATCCAACAAAAGCAGCAATGGAGAATATTTGAGAAAATTTGTCTTTAGCTAGAGAAGTAGACTCAAAGAATTAGAAAACAATCAAGTTCATTTCATTTCATAGAAACTTAATGCTGGAATTACTATTAAGTATTAAGTAGATCTTATCAAAAACCAAAGCAAAAAAAGGTTTTGGCTACATACATACATGCATGCATACACATAAGTTAGGACATGAAAACATAATATAATTATCCTCCAGCCTTTAGCCATTTACAACTCACCTACATGTCCAATGAATACTACATTTACATGCTCTTTTTTTGGTGCACCTGGTGGTGAAACCACAGATTTAGGTTTTGGTATTTCTTCCTCCTCCTCCATCATCATTTCTGGGACACTCTCTTCTGGAGGCCCTCCATCTCCCAAAGAGCCATCCCCTGGCTCTGCTTCACTAGGTTCTTCTTTGTGCTCCCATGATTCTTCTGGGGACATTTCTGTCTCTCCATTTTCTACTAGAAGAATGACAAATGTGTTAAATTTATTTTTGAATTCACTTTTACAACAAACAACAGATGCTTTTTATTAAGATACTCACTGGAAAACAATTTTATTTCCTAATGTCCTGCCACATATATAAAAACAGGAAAATTTCCACTTATTTCTGAAGCTGATAAGAGTTTTGTTTTTTTTAAACTGTTGGCTACTGACATCAGAAAAATTCTCAGAAATGCATTTTCATAAAGGAAAAATAGTAAAGATGAACATGAATTTTAAATCTGCTCAATTGTGAACATCAGATATTCCAACAGTCAAAACACACTGAAAATTATTGTAACTTAATGGGAAAAACAAAAAGTAAGAATTCAAGAAGAAATTCATTGGACATTTAAAAAACTTATTTAAATATGATCTAAACTTCTATTAGTTTGAGATTAACAGAAAATATTAATGAAACACTGACAGAAATGAAGTTTTGGCCAAAAGTAAATTTTGAACAAGTACAAATATTTTAAATTTACTTAACAGCATTCCACTATTTAGTCCTGTTGTATTTATGATCATCACATTAACTACAATAACATTCACATCTAATTAAAATCTTTCCAAAACTAAATGAAAAACATAATATACATTTTATGTATGCACTTAACAGCAAAGACTCAATTAAGCCAGTGCTCAATTTAGCCATTATAATATAACACTTACATTTGCACCTTAAATCTTGAGATTGAAAGTTTCATATTACTGTATTAATATGGTCAGAAAGTGTCTTACCAACAGGTTCTGAAACTTCCATGCTAACAGCTGAATTTGAACCTAAACAAGAAATTGAGATATAACGCACGTTTACCAAAAAACACCTATCCTTCCAATCCCAAAACAAACAACTTCTGATGAAGAGATTGTGTAACAGAAAATTACCTTCATACAACACTGACTGTTCCTCTTGAGAAGGTTCCACAGGTGCTGTTTAATAAAAATAAGTTCTTGTTAAAAATATATGTAGTCACTAAATTGTTCAATCTCCTAATTTTTTATACTATTATTTTACAAACTCTTTTTTCATGAATTGTACAAATTAACTGTTGCACAGGTTAAGCCTAATTATCATCAATTACCAGAGTATGAATACAACATGGTGAAGGAAAACATTTTGTTTTGAAATAACTATTACTTCTAAGTAAAGTTTCCCTTTTTAAAAAAGTTAAGCAAAATGGTCCAATAGAGGCTGCAGCTGACAACACATGTAATATCACACAAAGCTCAATTTCTACAAGTCAGTCTAGTTAAGGTAAATAATTATTTCACACTGTAATAACTTAGCTAAATTAAAGCTTATGAAAAGCAAAACATCATTTGTACAAGACACTGCTCTATATTAATTATACACTTTCCCCAACATTTGCAGAAGTGTTTACTACTCACTCCAAAACCCTAAATTAGATTAGATTCTTGCTCATTTCCAGTTCTGTAGTTAAAAAATACTGCACAACTTTTATAACTTCTCAAATAACAAATTCAGGCTTACTGTAGGAAATGAACCAAAGTTAATTTCAAAAATTACAGAGAAACAGATCAGAAGAGCATTTATCTATCATCTACCTCTTCATTTCACACATGAATAAATTGAGAACCAGAGAAGTGAAGCAACTTGTTCAATACCAAACTGCTAGTTAGTGGCAAAGAATATGGGCTACAAGATATTGTGAAAGTTGGATTTAAGTCTATTTTTGTATAAAACTGATTACTTACACACAAAAAACTATTCCTCTATTTTGATGACCCAAAAAATAAATAAATAAAAGCTTAGAAAACAGGAAATTTGGAACCTGCTATTCCACATATAAAGCCTTCTTTCAAAATTAATATAACTCAATATGAAACAAAATATAAAATCATCCAGAGAATAGTTAACAATACATTCTAGTATAAGTCCTTTTTGATGTACTAAGTAATGTTGGAACTCCATGCCAAGATCATCCCTCTCTTTTTACTATTAGGAGACAGCAGTTTGCTAGAGTCAAGAAACAGGCTGTGCTCTAAGTTTGACACAACAATCCTTTGAGGCTCTGGATAATCTCAAACCACAGCAAGATTCCAGAATTGTTTCACACCAGCATCAGATGGTCCCTGAGCTTGGATAAGCACCTATAATACCCATGTTCCAATCATGAATTCCTGCTATTGTATTATTACTAGTATACATACTGAGATTTGGTCACACTAAACTGAGTATCCTACTAGAAAGGACCTTAGCACATGTGTCTAGTTTCCCTCTGCCAAGAGAAGAAAGCGTTTTGCTTTTAATCACCGTTAGTTCCCTTGTTTTTAGAACCATGAAAGCTATGCCAAGAGAATAGTCTAAACAGACTAATTCTGCTGTCTAAGGAAGAGAGAAGCTAAGAAGAGCTAATGCCAACAGGCTAAATACTTGGTAATGAACTATTTGACCATTACAACTCATTAATAAAGACAAATACAAATGTTTATGAGTCCAATGTGGCTCCAATGTGGCTTTTATAATGATAGCAGAGGGATGGAAAAGGAGACAACTTTAAGACCTTTTATGACTGTTGATTTATCTGGCTGATATTGCAAATATCTATCCTAGTCCACTGACCAAGAAGACTCGCTCAGTGAAGAAAGGAACTATGACCATCTTGACATTCTTGGTATAAATAAAACCAGAAGACATAAAGAATTTACAGAAAAATAGTATATTTAAGAGGTTATCCTTGGGAAGGCTGGCTCTTAGAATTAGGAAAGCTATTTTTTTTCTTCTATGATTCAAAGGCAACAAGAAATGATTTCATAAGTTACTTATGTGATCATTTTGTATTGCAGAATTCATTATGTTATTTGCAAAAATGATAGATACCCTGAAAAAACGACACCAAAGTAACAAATAGTCAAAAGATGAACAAACAGTTCTGGATGGGGAGAGCTAAAGATGGTAGATTAGAGGCAAACAGCTAAACTCCCTCCATATTCCCTTCCAAAAAATTTTAAAATGATACATCAAATTTTTGGAGAAGCAAGAAGATCCAATGAAAAGTCAAGGTGAGACATTTTTTCCACAAGAAAACTCAAGTTGGCAAAAGTTTTTGACACTAGGATAAAAGCTTGTCTGAAATCCACAAATGGTAATAGGAAGAGTAGCCACAGTAACAGCTGGTAAGGGGGTAGGACAAATAGATAATAAAGAAAAATAATTTGGGGTTGAAGGGTACCAAGTGTCCTTTCTGCGTAAAGAATACAATGTAAACCAGAGGAACAGTAATCAACCCTCTTCCAGGACCACAAAACGATGGAAGCACCAAAAACTTGCAACTTCCCAGAAATGGTTCTGAAAACAGCAGAAAAAAAACCTATAGCTTGGCACAGTACCTCCCCATCCCAAAGTGAACAGAGCCCAACATTAACATGAATTCAAAGTCCAAGAAATATTATAGAACAATAACCAAACAGCCACAAAATCTAACCATAAAAAGTGATTACAGTAATAGGGAAAACCAAGTCAACTAAGAAAACTAAGAAAAAACAAATGTGAAGACAGCCACAGAGTCTCAAAGAAAAGAAACTTCATTGAGTTCAATTCTGAGGAAAAATTCCTGGAAGAATTAAAAAAATTAAGAAAACTGGGAAAAAAGATCTATGGTAATTTGCTTCAGGTTCTAGCTGGTAAACAACAGGGTTGGCAAATTCCAAGGGATGAGACCTAAAGCAAGGTCTTTACTACTTCTATATCTACTCTGCCTGTATTAATCTTACATGTGAGTGTATGTATGTATGTATGCAAGTAAAATATACATATATATATAATTAATATACACATAATCAATATATAAGTAAGAGTTCTAGAAAAATATAGTGAACTAACCATCCATGAGACCTAATTTTTGGTTAAAAATAAGCATCTACTGACCCTGTCATTTTTTAACATGAAAAGTGAAGTGGATAATCTAAGCTTTATAAATCAAATCAAATAATCAAAGATAGCTTATGTGGAAAACCTGCAGGAAGAAAAATCAAGTGGCTGTATGGTTTTATTAACCCAATGGGCTTATATGTTACCTGGCAATAGATCTTTTTTAATTAGTCATTTCTAAGTGTGAGCCAAAGAATCTCAATGGACTATTTGTTACTACTAAAAGGGAAACTGATGAAGATTATTACCTATGCAAAAATATACTTGATACTTTAATAATATCTCACTGAGAATATGAAGATATCATGAAGAAAAGAAAACTACTGGAGAATGCAGAACACCAAATATTTAATAACATGTTAATGTGACATAATTTAAAAAGGGTTCCCCCCATTTTATTTCACCATATCAACCAGATATGTATTAACTGCATTAGTATTATTAATTGTATTAGCATTACCTGTACCCACTAAAAGTATTCTTTGTTACATTGCACATGAGAGTTCACTATTTACAAAATGTTAAAAATAAGTAGGAACTCAGGCTATGTTACAAAAATCTTGACTTGAAGAATATTGAATCATTGGGCATTCCTTTCCCTCTGCCTCCAACTCCTCTAACAGTACCAAATAGCCATGGGCAGCAGTCTTCAAGGTCTTCCAACAACTGGAACCTGCCCATTCCTACTGCTACCAGAGCTATCTCTATAAGTTCAGTTTGTTCCTATAGTGTTATAATTGATAGCAAAAACAAAATAAACATTGGTGCCACTAAATAAAAGATTGAAGATCATTCAGCAACAGATGATTTTCCACTTCTGTCTCAGCCTTCCTTGGGCAGTTCTACAGTTTTATTTGCTGCACAAATATGAAAGCTACTCTAAACTTAATTCTTAGACCCTAATACACCACTGCCCAGATTCACAACCTAGCTGTCCTAGGCTAGGAAATCACTGGTTGAGCTCAAGTATGTACACTTTTACTTTAGAAGGGTTCTAATGATTTTATATTAATAAAAACAACTCTAAATATAAAAAAAGTGAGTAATGGAAGAAAATAATGAAAAAAAACTAACATCTTGGTAAAGAAGGTACAAAAAAGTACTGAATAGCACCTTAAACAGAATTGGCTTAGAGATTAAAAGGTACACAAAAATTCACTGATAAAAATCACTTCTTTTTCTTTTTAGTATTTTTTTTTATTAAAAGCTTATTTACAAAACATGAGTGATTTTTCTACATTGACCTTTGCAAAACTTTTTTTGTTTGTTCCAAGATTTTCCCCTCCTTCCCCTCACCCCCTACCCCTAGATGACAGGTAATCTAATACATGCTAAATATGTTAAATTATATGACAAATCCAATATATATATATACATATCTATAAAGTTATCTTACTACACAAGAAACATCAGATCTAGAGAGGAAAAAAAAAAAAACAACCTAAGAAGGAAAAGAAAATGCAGGGAAATATTCACAGAAAGTGTTAAAATGCTGTGTTGTGCTTCACACTCAGTTCCCTCAGGCCTCTCTCTGGATGTATATGACTATCTTCATCGCTGAACAATAGGAACTGGTTTGAATCACATCATTGTTGAAGAGAACCATGTCCATCAGAATTGATCATCGTATAGTCTTGTTGCTGTGTATAATGATCTTGTGGTTCTGCTCATTTCACTCAGCATCAGTTCATGTAGGTCCCTCCAGGCTTCTCTGAAATCATCTTGTTGGTCGTTTCTTACAGAACAATAATATTCCATGACGTTCATATACCTTATTTATTCAGCCATTCTCCAATTGATGGGCATCCTTTCAGATTCCAGTTTCTTGCCAGTTCAAAAAGGGCTGCCACAAACATTTTTGCACATGTGGGTCCCTTTCCCTCCTTTAAGATCTCTTTGGGATATAGGCCCAATAGAAATACTGCTGGGTCAAATGGTATGCACAGTTTGATAACTTTTTGAGCATAGTTCCAGATCGCTCTCCAGACTTAAAAACCACTTCTTAAAAAGCAAAATAGGTCAAATGAAAAAGGAGACACAAAAATTCACTTAAGAACTTCTTAAAAAGTAGAACTGGTTTAAAAAAAAAAAAAAGGAACAAAATCTCAAAAGAAAATAATCCCTTGAAAATTAGAAGCAGGAAAATGGAAGAAAATGACTTGAAGAGACATCAAGAAACAAAAGTCAAGAGAGGGAAAAAAAAAAAAAAGAAAATGTGAAATCTCTTTGGAAAAACAACTAACCTGGAAAAAAAGATAAAGAAGAAATAATTTAAGAATCATAGGATTAACAGACTTGGGATCTGCATCCAGAGAGAGAACTAGGAGACTATATATAGATTGAAGCACATTTTCACTTTTTTTGATTTGTTTTTTCTATCTTGTGGTTTTCCCTTTTGTTCTAATTTTTCTTTCTCAACATGATTCATATGGAAATGTTAAAAATTATTGTGCATGATATATAACCCATATCAGATTGTTTGCTGTCTTGGGGAAGGGGAAGTAACAGAAGGAAGGAAAAAAAATTGGAACTCAAAATCTTTAAAAAAAAAGTGAATGCAGGGGCAGCTAGGTGGCACAGTAGATAGGATTGGCAACTTCTCAGGAGTCCTAGAAGTTAGGAGTTCAAATCTGAGCTCAGACAGTTAATACTTCCTAGCTCTGTGATGCTGAGCAAGCCATTTAACCCCAATTGCCTCAGCAAAAACAAAACAAAACAAACAAAAAAAAAGTTTCATGCATTCTGATGAAAAGGTAAGAGCTAAATAGAATGACACTCAAACACAAGACTTAAAAAGGTAAACCTGAAAGAAAAAACATAAGAAAATCAAGAAAATTAAAATGTTTATATCCTTTTACCAAAAGACAATATATTAACTCTTATAATAATATAATTATATTATTATCTTATGATATATTAACTTTATCATTAGGATAAAGATGATGAAGTCTTCAGAAACATTCTACATAAAAGCAAGCATGCAAAGAAGAAATTTTAGAGTGGAGGGAAGGGGAACAGATGACGCAGGTAATGTTTGAATCTCATAATTATGTGAACCTCACATAGGAATTGGCTCAAAAAGGAAATGCATACACACACACACACACACACACACACACACACACACACACACACACAAACACACACACACAGTCAATCGTGTACAGAAATGTAACTTGACCAAGAGGGAAACAGGAAGAAGAAATTAAAAAAAAAGTGTGGGGGGAGATGATTAAAGGAGACAGAGGCAAAATAGACTTGAGAAGTGATAGAATAAAAGAAGGGAAGAGAAAATGGGATGACTGGAAATACATAGTAATTACAACTGTGAATAGTAATGGGATGAACTCACTCATAAATGGAAACAGACAGAATGGATTAAAAACCAGAATCCAAGAGTATATTGTTCTAATATGCTTTAAAACTTAAGTTATAAAAAGGCAGGGGCAGCAAAAACAGAATTAGTTAAGAGAGATAATCGGGGAAACTTTACTAAAAAAAGGTACCAGAGACAATGAAGTAATATCAAAAAAACTTACAAGTTTCTCTGAGAAAGGACTAATTTCTTCAATATAAACTGAACATAGAAATTTGAGTAAAATTTGTAAAAATAAGAGACATTTCCCAATTGATAAATTGATATAAAAAGACAGTTTTCAATGAGGTGATTCAGGCCAATTCCAACAGACTTGTGATAAAGAGAGCCATCTGCATTGAGGACTATGGGGATTGAACACAATATTCTCATTTTTTTTGTTTTTTTTTTTGTTGTCATTTGCTTGTCGGGTTTTTCTTCCTCTTATTTTTCTCCCCCTTTTTGATCTTATTTTTTGTGCAGCATGATAAATATGGAGATATGTCTAGAAGAACTGCACCTGTTGAAGCTATACTGGATTACCTGTAGGGGGGAGGGGAGAAGGTAGGGAGAAAAACATGGAAGACAAGGTTCTGCAAGGATGAAGTTAAAAATTATGTTTGCATGTATTTTGAAAAATAAAAAGTAATTCACAAGAAATCAAAGCTACTATAGTTATGAAAAAAATGCACTCAACCACTATTAATTAGAAAAAAGTAAATTATAGTAGTTTTTTTGCAGTGGCAAAAAAACTGGAAATTGAAAGGAGACCTACAAGAACTGATAGAAAGTGAAGTGTACAGTAACAGCAAGATTATGATGGTTACCTATGAAAGATTTGGCTACTCTGAACAACACAATGATCCAAGACAATTCCAAAGGACTCATGATGAAAAAAATGCTATCCACCCTCAAGAGAGAGAACTGATGAACTCTGAAAACTAAAGTATAATTTTCTTACTTTTTTGCTTTTTCAAAAAATATAGCTAATGTGGAAATGTTCTGCATAACTTAAGATATATAACTAATGTCATTGCTTGCCTTCTCGAGTGGCAGAGATGTGGTGGGAAAGAAGCAAGAAAATTCACAACTCATTTTAAAAGACTGTAAATATATATATATATATATATATAAATATATATATATATATAAAACATAAGTAAACAGTTTAAGAATTGCAAATAATTAACCAATAAAATTTGCTCCAAATCATTAATAATAGAAATGCTTAAAATACTTGAGGCTTCATCTCAAAGCAATAAATTTGTAGTCAATGTTGAAGAGACTGTAGTGAGTCAGATATAAACTATAATCTTGATGAAATTGGGAATTAACCCCACAAATTCTGGAAGGCAATTTGGAATTATGCTAAGAAATCACCATAAAATCCATAGCCTTTGATCTCACCACCAGGCATATTATCCAAAGAGGTCAAAGATAGTTCCTGCCTACACCCAAATATTTATAGTAGCTCTTTTTGAGGTAACAAAGAACTGGAAACAAAGTAGCCTTCCATCAATTGGGAAGTAACTGAAAAACTATGGTATAACTGATTGTTACTGCATCATAATAATTAATATGAAGAATACAATAGATCTGGAAAGACATATTGAAATAATACTAAGTGAAATAAGCAGGACAAATATGCACATTAACAATACAAATGGAAATAAATATAATTATAACTAAGTTCTCCAAAAACTGGATATAAGAATGAACCTTGTTTCTTTGTAGGTATGGAAGTAGAATAATGCATATATACTACTAAACTTATTTCATTGATTTACCTAAACTATTCTATCCCCTTCTTTTTAGAGGCAACTATTTAGAAGAGGAAATTAATATAATCCTATGCATTTTTCATTCAGAAAGGGGGTTCATGGGCTTCATTTAACTGTAATCATGTCATTAAGCACAGATTACTAATTTAATATCTAGATATTAGGTGCTGCTCAGAAGCACTTGAAATGCCAATGATTGCTTCATTCTCACTATATTAGAATTAGTTACAAACTGCTCTAATAGAAGTATTCAAAAGAGGTAAATAGAGGAGGAGGGAGATGTAATATGACCATAAAAACACGATTCAGTCTTTTGACAATCAACATATCTGCCAAATCTAAATTTATTTATATTGTGAATAAGGATACTGGAGTTGGGGTAGAAGTAGGAAATACTACTCTTTCTATGTGACTAAAAAGTAACCATTTGTTTACCCTTGTAAACTTAAGGACTAAATAAACATGTTTCTCTTAATTCTACTAGACAAGTCTTTAAAAGAAAAAAACAAAAACAATGGACAAATGAAGCCATAATACTAAATAAATCACAAGATGAAATAAATCTGACTACTAATTTTGGCACTAGTGTATTCTCTATCAATCCCCTCCTGGAAGAAAATTACAGTTCAATGCAATGAGTTTCTTTCAGTGAAGTAAGGATTAAGAACTAAATGGGAGGTTCTTTGTTTCAAAGGAAGTAAAAGAGCAGTTATCTAAATAAATAGATAACACAATAGATAGAAATAGATAAATAAATAAAAACAATTTAGAGAACTTTCTGGGGCACTGAGAAATTAAACAATTTGCTCAAGATCACTCAGGCAAATAGATAGTGGAGGTTTGAATACAAGTCTTCTCATTCCTTTTTCTGAAGCAAACTTCTTTTGCCCCCCCCCCCCCGCTTCTCAAGAAAAAAAGAGGGGGAACTGAAATAAACAAGTTTGAAAATATATATATATTTCACATTTGACCCTACCAATGTATAAATTAGGCACTCCAAGTATTAGCCATATTTTTACCAGATAAGGAAACTGAAGTTTAGAAGCATTTGAACCCAGGTTTTCCTGACCCTTAAGTCCAGCACTCTATCCACCATACCAATTATCTAATAATGGAATCTATAATAAAAAAGCATATAATCCAACTAAACAATGGAAACAAAAGATGAAGCTTAATGTTAAATTGCTAACATACTAATTACTATCTTCTCTGTCCATTAATGAAAACAAATATACATTAGAATTCTAAAATCTTTTGAGAAATAAATATGTAAGCCCAATACTCTTACAAATTAAAAGATATCATCCAAAATTATTTTCTAATTACTGTTTTAAAAGGCAGCAATGTAGGGCAATGGATAGAACATTAAGCCTGGAATAAGAAGACCTGAATTCAAATCTAGCCTCAGACAATTTACTAGCTGTGTGATCCCAAAAGATGAGTGAAGAAGGTATTGGCAAACTACTTCAAATGAGTTCACACAAGAGTCAAATGTGTTTTAAATGAGCCACTGGCTAGTAAATATCTTTATTACAAAGATGTTTTTTGCAATGTTATTTGCAATAAAATTAAAAAATTTAATATTAAGTGGAAAGTATGAATTCAAAAACGGAAATTATTTTTAAAAAGTTTTGATAAAGAATTCTTGGGCAGAATTTTAGTTTGGACATGCCAATTCAATCTAAACATCAAAAAAAAAAAGTCAACAAGCCATTAAAGTGCTCACTATGTATGACAGACACAGTTCTAAGAGTGATTTTTTTTAAAAAGGGGGACAAGAGGGGCAGCTAGGTGGCACAGTGGATAGAGCACCAGCCCTGAAGTCAGGAGGACCTGGGTTCAAATCTGGTCTCAGACACTTAACATTCCCTAGTTGTGTGACCCTGGGCAAGTCACTTAACCTCAATTGCCTCAGCAAAAA
>JAJPUD010006235.1:54666-66799 GCA_023553655.1 Myrmecobius fasciatus | reverse complement strand
AAAAAAAAAAAAAAAAAAAAAAAAAAAAGGGGGGGGACGACAAGATAGCTCCTGCTTTAAAGGAGCACACAATTCACAGGGGAGACAAAGTGCAAACAATTATGTACAAACAAGAAAAAGAGAATCTTAGTGGAAAGTACTAGCATTAAAAGACATAGTGAAAATCTTGTAGAAGATAAAATTTTAGCTGGAATTTGAAAGATGCTATTGAAACCAACGAGTTAGAGAGGAAGGAAGGAAATATGTGGAAACAATTGGGGAAAAAACCCAGGATTAGGAGCTGGAATGTTGCATGGGAAGAGTGCATTACTGAAGAGTAGAGTATTCATTGTTCAGTAATTTTTCAATTGTATCTGATTCTTTGTGATGGATCTCATTTGGGGTTTTCTCTGCAAAAATACTGAAGTGGTTTGCAATTTCCTTCTCCAACTCATTTTACAGATGAGGAAACTGAAGCAAACAGGATCACACAGCTATTAAGTGCTTGAGGCCAAATCTGAACTCAGGAAGATTAGTCTTCCTGACACAGACCTGGTGCTTTATCCATAGAGTACATGCATGGGAACAAATTATAAGATTATAAAAGCAGAAAGGAGTCAGATCATGAAGGACTTTAAACATTAAACATAGAATTACATATTTGATTCTGTTATGCCTTGAATTATTAAATGAATTATTTAAATTAAATGAATTGAATTAAATTATTAAAATTATGCTATGTCCTGAATAAACAAACCCCCTTTCCTTGCCATTAGGACTGAGGGAACTGAGTTAGAAAAGAAGTCTTGAAATATCACCGAGTCACAAAACTCCAGGTGCCTTATCCCAATTCTTGCTGGGATAATTCCCCCTCCTTTTGAATACTATCCCTCACCTCCCTGTCTCCTGCCCTCAACCTTATCTTGACCCTTTATCCTGTCAGGACTAAGTTATGATCCTTTCCTGGAATTATGGCTTATTCGCTGACCCAGTATCTTCACTCCCCCCCCCCCCCTCCATCTGCCTTTGCTTCTCTTGTAAGATTGTAGCTATATAAGTTCCTTGCCTTAGTTGCTCACTGTTAAATGCTTTGGACAAGAGTCCCATACAGTCAGCTAGCCTCAGCTAATCTAAAACTCTCCACAATTAAAATGATTAAAAAAAATCACTTGTCTTGCCTCAGTTTCTCTGGCATTACAATCCTACAAATAATAATGAGCCCTTGGAACAGGAGGCCAATGCACTGGATAGCAGAGTACATGGGATTAAGTACTTCAAACCAAATGCAAAGAAAAAAAAAAACTTCCTGATTTCTATTCAACTTAATTTTGCATATGTGCACATACACTTTTATTATCTAAAGTTATGTATCTGGGTCAAAGAAAACATGTGTTTTAGAAATGGCAACAGAAAGGTGGGTAGAATTTCAAATCCTTGGAATACTAACATGCCTTAAGATTTAGTCATATCATGTTGGAGGGGATGTGGGAGGGCTGGGACACTGATGCATTGTTGGTGGAGCTGTGAACGGATACAGCCATTCTGGAGAACAATTTGGAGCTACCCTCAAAAAGTTATCAAACTGTGCATACCCTTTGACCCAGCAGCATTTCTACTGGGCTTATATCCCAAAGAAATCATAAAGGAAGGAAAGGGCCCCACATGTGCAAGAATGTTTGTGGCAGCCCTTTTTGTAGTGGCTAGAAACTGGAAATTGAATAGATGCCCTTCAATTGGAGAATGGCTGAATAAATTATGGTATATGAATATTATGGAATATTATTGTTCTGTAAGAAATGACCAGCAAGACAATTTCAGAAAGGCTTGGAGAGACTTACATGAACTGATGCTGAGTGAAATGAGCAGAACCAGGAGATCATTATACACGGCAAAAACAGTACTATATGACGATCAATTCTGATGGACATGGCTCTCTTCAACAATGAAATGTTTCAAACCACCTCCAATTGTTCACTGAAGAAAGCCATATACACCCAGAGAGAGGGATGTGAAATGTGGACCACAACATAACATTCTCATACTCCTTGACTGATGTTTGCTTACATTGTGTCTCCTTTATCTGATATATTTTTTGTGTAGATAAGATTTTTCTTGCACAACAATGGTAAGTTTGGAAATATGTATACATATATTCGATTTGCCAATATTTTAACATAATTAACATGTCGTGGATATCCTGCCATCTAGGGGAGGGTTGGGGAGTTGGGGGGAAAAATTTGTAACAGAAAGCTATGTAAGGGTTATTGTTAAAGAATTACCCACACATATGTTATGCAAATAAAATTTAAAAAAAATTAAAAAAAATTGTCATATCTGGATATTGATATTAAAACCAATATTCAGGTTATGTTACAAAGTAATCAGATATCAAATGACTGAAGATTTAGGTCTGAATCATTATCTACTCTTAATGGACTATAATACTATTAAGCCTATTTCAACACTATTATGGACATAATAATTTTCCAGGTTTAAGTGGCAGAATTTAAACAGCCTATTTTTCAATAACATTTAAATGATTATACTGCAGAATTTCATGACATTATACACTCAAGAAATTTACAACAAGGAACTCTACTTCCTACAACATAGACAATGCACGCTTTATTTACTACTACTCTTAAAACACTTTGTCCAAAATCTCTGCTATGTTAAAATCTGTTAAGACTAGCACTATAGAAACTGGAAACTGAATGGATGCCCATCAATTGGAGAATGGCTGAATAAATTGTGGTATATGAATATTATGGAATATTACTGTTCTGTAAGAAACGACCAGCAGGACGATTTCAGAGAGACCTGGAGAGACTTGCATGAACTGATGCTGAGTGAAATGCGCAGAACCAGGAGATTATACATGGCAACAACAATACTATATGACAATCAATTCTGATGGACATGGCTCTCTTCAACAATGCAATGTTCCAAACCACTTCCAATTGTTCACTGAAGAAAGCCATATACATCCAGAGAGAGGGATGTGAAATGTGGACCACAACAGAACATTTTCATGCTCTCAATTGATGTTTGCTTGCATTGTGTTTCCTTTATCTGATTTTTCTTTTTTGTATTTACGATTTTTCTTGCACAACAATGATGTGTGGAAATATGTATACACATATATTCGATTTGTCAAGTATTTTAACATAATTAACATGCAGTGGATATCCTGCCATCTAGGGGAGGGGGAGGGAGTAGGGGGGAAAAATTTGTAAAGCTTTGTAAGGGTTAATGTTGAAGAATTACCCATACATATGTTTTGCAAATAAAAAAAAATAATTAAAAAAAAAGACTAGTACTGTAACCATTTAAAGAATAAAATCTTTCCACTCACACACCTTCAATCTTCTATTATTAACAGGATGAAAGAGCCATATAGAAAACTTAAGTCAACTCATCAATGGAATAAACTTTAAAAGCAGAACCACAATAAGTGGCTACAATAAGTAAAAGAACAAACTATATTTGCTCTGCTGAACAAACTTTAGTAAAGGTCCTGAAATGACTACTTTCTGGTATGTTAAGGGGAGGAGGGAGAAGAGAACATATTTTATTTTATTAAATGGTCTTCTTGACTTTGCAAATTCCTAAAATTTCTAATTTATCTTACTTAAATTACAAAACAAAACAAAACAAAAACACACAAAAAAACCCCAGAATAATTCCTTTCCAACAAAGTATATTAGAAAAATATCCTGAAAATGTGCAGATTTACTTTGTTTAAAATCTCTTAAACTTTGTACCTCCTCAGGACCTAGTATAATTCTACATAAGTATTCAAAATACATACTTATTAAATCATTTTTGTGACTCAAAAGATCTGGGTTCAAACTCCCTATTTTGAACTTTGAGGTCCCTTTCTGTGCTCTCAAATCCTGAGATCTGCATTAATATAATAATAGTATGATATATCTTGAGTGCCAACATCAGGCTAAATTAGATCAGTACTTAATCTTCAAAAGCAATTTGATACTTTGGTAGAAATTAAAAACTTTGTAAGCTCTCTTAGTTCAATGATTTTTTCCAGTAAGGTATATCTTTTAGCTCATGAAAACCAGAAATGGCTAGTAGTCTGGTGCTGGCATCTTAAGTCATTCAAATATTTGTAAAAACCATGAAGCAATATCCAGGGGACTTCTGAGAGTATCCACCCAATTAACTATTCAGAAAAAACTTTTAAGTTTTCTTCCTTGGTTTCAGAAACATGTAACAATCAAAAAAGGTCCTAAGGCTGTGCCTCTTCTATGTGATTTATCTACATTATAACCATTCCCAAGGCTATGAGTTATAAGTTTCTTTTTAAGAAAATGAAATAATTTTCTTCTATCTAGTATAGCAACTTGATACAAATGCTTTCTTGTTCACAATTCTCTACATATCCTATTATCAATCTGTATCATTTTTATCTCTTTAGTAACAGAACTAAGTTTTGAAGGCAAATCAGTGTCAGTTACTATATGGAATATGTGCTAAATAAATTCCTGAGAACAATGATTCAGAGGTAAGCTTTTTCCTAGTTACTTTGTTTAACTTAAATGTTAAAGCATAAATCTCCTAATATAAAGAACTAAAACCTCAACACCTAAAAGGCAAGCTGAAGGCAAATATACTTCTATTAACTGCAGGCATTCACATACTTTATATATATTACTACATTTAATCCTCACAACAATCTTGTGAGTCAAAAGAATGAGACATAATATTAAGAATTAAACAAAATGACTAACTCCTCCCCCCTTTAAGCCATCTTTTTATGTCTTCAATCTAACTTAGCTTTACTTATAACACTCAGGAGGTTTTAGAATATCTCAGCAGTCAGGAAGGATTTTAACTGGATTGTATGCCAACAGCAAATACCTGACCAAGAATTCTTAATAGCTCAAATCATGTTACAGGAATAAGGATTTTGAAATTCACAGAAAAAAATTTTCAATTCAAAATTGGCAATTGCCATGGTCAACAACATAAAACTTTTTAAGTTTTTAAAAAAAGAAAAGATCCTAGAATGTGCAACACCAGTTCATATTTATCATACTCAAAGTTAGAAAGGGAATATAATTATACTTATATAATTCTTTACTGCCTTAATGTGTTATTCAATTCAATTTAAAGAAGCATCTACTTCTACTAAATGCCAACTACATACAAAGCAATGTCCCAGGGTATTGGGGATAAGAGGGAAAGAATAGAAGGAGGAAAGAGGAAAAGATGGAGGTAAGAAAAAATTCTCCAAGATAAGCTTGTTTCCTAGCAATAATATATATTATGCCCAGGTTTCCAAGACCAAATTAGTTTGGAAAATGAGATAGCCAGTTAAGTTCTAAGGCATAAAAAAAAAAAAAAATAGGAGAACTAAAGCTCAGAAACCTAGATATAACATAAGTCAATTCTACAACATGGAGTAGCTAATTGCAAATAACAAGTAGTTTATAAAAACTGTCATTATCTTTATAAACTAAAGAGCATTAAACGTTTTATAAGGGAAGATGGTGAAGCAGCAATGCTACTTGTGATTCACAAAAAATGAGAGATATGACATGATTACTACTTAATTTAGGTTCAAAAAGGAGTTTTCTTTCCATTATGGGAAGAAAAGACTTATTACAATGCCAGCTTTTTAATGCCCTATGCCAACACCAAGGAAGAAAAGGCTAATCTATACAAAAAGAAAGGAATGCTTAGTTTCTTAATCAAGGTATATATACTTTGAATTCAAGCATTTGGCATATGCTGGCTAGCTTATGAAAAGTCTTAAGAACTTAACACTTTAGACTTTTCAAACCAATCATTTCTATCTCATTGCTTTAGAAGTTTAGAAATCGTCTCTAATTCCTTATCATTTGAATATGACACAGTGAGTTTATAGGTTTGGTTTTTTTTTTTTAACTTTCTGAAAAAAGTACATTGTCTCACTTTCTTGTTTAAGTTCAAATTCAGCTATTTCAGAACCTGTTGACAAGACACTTGATCGACTCCCAAATTCTAGGCATATTCTTATACAGTGCTTTTTGGGGTACCTTTTTACTCATCTCTACGATTCTTTATGGGTTATTAATTTTTTATGCAATCTTTAAAGCAGTATTCAATGTCCATTTTATCTAACTCCCAAACTCATTCTCATCTGTTAGAACTGAATAACATGATGCTTACTAAAAAATATGAGCTTCAATCTGAAAAAAAAAAAAAAAAAATTTTTTTTTACTAGGAAAGTACCATTGAAGTATCACCACTCA
This sequence comes from Myrmecobius fasciatus, assembly GCA_023553655.1. Lineage (NCBI taxonomy): Eukaryota > Metazoa > Chordata > Mammalia > Dasyuromorphia > Myrmecobiidae > Myrmecobius > Myrmecobius fasciatus. The sequence goes on along the minus strand of JAJPUD010006235.1, from coordinate 60,566 downwards.
TGGAATTAGGGAGAACATAATGTTATGGAGCAAAACCACCTAAATCAAAATCTAAATTTTGATGTATCCTAACCAATAAGTCAACTTCAAAAATAGACAAGAAAAAGACACTCTATTATGTGATTTGCTAACAAATTTCAGTCTACGGCTTGGATAGTATTTATTGTCAAATCAACAGAAACAAAAATTGGTTTCAGAATAGAAATTTACATGAACTAATGCTAAGTGAAGTGAGTAAAACCAAAAGAATATATTGTATACAGCAACAAGATTATATGATGATCACTATAAGACTTGTCTCTTTTCAACAATGAAGTGATTCAAAACAATTTGTGATGGAAAGTTATTTGCATTCAGAGAGAGAACTATGGAGATTGAATATAGATCAAATCATAGTATTTGCCTTTGTTATTGTTTGTTTGTTTTTCTTTCTCATGGGTCTCCCCCCCCCCCCCCGCCTTTGATTTGATTTTTTCTTGCACAGAATGAATAGAAAAATATGTTGAGAAGAATTGCACATGCTTAACCTACATTGGATTGCTTTCTGTCTAGGGAGAGGCAGGAGGAAGAAAATTTGGAGCACAAGGTTTTGCAAAGATAAATGTTGAGAACTGTCTTTGCATGTATTTGGAAAAATAAAGCTATTAAACAATAAATAAAATAAAATTTGAAAAAGACTTCCCCAAAGAAGAAAAATTCTATTTTGACATTTACTAGGCATGAGACCATATAAAGTCATTTTACTTATTCTGAGCCCGTTTTATCAAATGCAAAATGAAATTCTTATACTAAACACTTCAAAGTGCTGTTGTGATTAAAAACAAACAAACCTGACAAACTATCTAGTGTTATTGTGGGCTACTGTTAGCTACTATAAAACTTGAACAATTATAAAAATTCTAGACTATAAACAGACTATCCTAATAGCATAAAATTGCTCTCATTATTAATTTTATGTAGTTAACCATTATTCTAGTTTGTTTTCTCACATCAAAGATTTCATTTGTAGATAAAAACTATTATAAAATGAACCAGCTCCAGAAAAAAGATTGAGACAATTTGTAAGAATTTGAGGGACAAGTTAAAATCTCCTTGAAACATTAAACAAATTGCAACATCTCTTATCTTCAGTTAAACAGTCTTGCCAACATTGCATATTTAGATTCTTTTCTCAAATATAGGAAATGAAAGTAGAAAACCTGAAAAGTCAGCAAGAGAGGATTAAATGTCAACCATTCCTCTACCTCACCATCCTAAAAGAAAAAGATAGTATTACAGATGCAAAGGGAAAGTTTAAAATATTCTACAACATCCACATTTTCAAAGATGTAAGAAAAAAAGAAAAGAACTTGAAAATTTACTTCAAGTCAGATTAGTGATAATGACAAAGAAATTATCTCCAAGAAAACAAGTATAATCTCATATTCTATATGTTCGCTGGCCTTCAGATATCACTGATCATGAAATCTGAACCAATCCTGGTTTCTTAAAGGTGTCCTACACCAAAAAAATAAAATAAAATGTGTGTCAAATACATTTCATGTTTAAAGTACACAGCCCCACCAGTTTCAATTGTTCAGTTTTGAAGAAAGCCATATATACCTAGAGAGGCCTGTGGGAACGAGTGTGGACCACAACATAGCATTTTCATGCTTTCTGTAGATGTTTGCTTGCATTGTTTTCCTTCTCAAGTTTTTTTTTTCTTTCTAGATCCGATTTTTCTTGTGCAGCAAGATAAATATGTATACATATATTGTATGTATCTTGCTCTCTCAGATCATATCTCAACTATTATTTTCAATCTGGGAAAAACATTTTAGGAAAGAGATAAATTAGAGAATGACCAGAGGAGAGCACATGCATACATATATTGGATTTATCATGTTTTTAGCATATTTAACATGTATTGGACTACTTGCCATATAGGGGAAGGGATATGGGGAAGGAGGGAAAAATTTGTAACAGAAAATTTTGCAAGGGTCAATGTTGAAAATTTAACCTTGCATATTTTTGTAAATAAAAAGCTTTAATAAAAAAAGGAAAAAAAAAGAATAAAGTACATAACCTCCCCTTCTTTTAATAATCTACCAAAAAAATGGGTTATCAATTGCTATGTCACTAAGTACTTTGAGGAAATAAGCCTCATTTAGGGGTGCTTAAGTATTTGTTGGGTTAAAATAAAATGCTACTAATAAATTCTTTTTAAAAATTATGGCAAAGATTCATTCAATATACTTAGACCAACAAATCTGGAGATCCTGTCAATCAAAGATCCCTGAACCTATTTTCTTATCTATAAATATCTTTTTTAAAAAAATCAAAATATCCCAAACTATGTTATTTCTCATAAACCTACTCCTCCTGATTCCATCATCTGTTAATGGCACCATCAGTCTTTCATGTTTGAATCCTTGATGTTTCCTTTCCTCAGTTCCTAAATTCTACCTGGATATACTCTCCTCTTTATTTCCACTGCCACCAAACCACCTACCCAGAGTATTACAATAGCTTTTAATCAGTTCTGGCAGCATATCAGATTTAGAGTTTGAAGGGCCACCTTAAAAGGCCATTCAGTATAATCCCTTTATTTTACAATTGAGGAAACCAAGGTACAGAGAGGCCAAGTAATATTGATGGTCATAAAGGTAGGATCTGAATCTAGGTCCCATGATTTAAAATCTAGGGTTCTTCCCACAATACACACCAAATCCTTTCTTTGTTCCTCTTTCATGGTACTACCAATTTATCTTATCAAAAGAGCTGATGATCTGACTTCAAATCAACACCTTTCAGTGACTCCCTACTAAATCAAATTCCTTTGTCTAGAATGTAAGTTTATCAATAATCTGAGGCACCACATCCTCTTACACCACTTCCCCTCTACATATTCCAGCCAGCTAAACTTGTATTAAAAAAAAAAAACCCTATTTTTGATTCAATGCCTATTTGTTCCTCTCCACCTATTAAACTTGTATATCCTTTAAAGCTGCCTCTACTAGGCAGTCTTCTATGAAAAGTTAAAAACTAAATCCTATTTTTACTTTACATAGACCTCTTTCCATTGTTAGCATGTACTGCATATAATTCTGTACCATAGTTATTGAAATCGTATTTCCCTATTACATTATAAACTTCATAACAGAAAGGGTATATTCTTTCTACCCTCCAAGACTGGTAGTGCTATGCTCACAGTGGGCAGCCCATGCAATATTTACTAAACTGAACCCTATATTCCAAACTCTTTCCTTGAAGTTACTAGGACTTTTATCACATCTGGTCTAACCCTCTCATTTGAGTCAGAGATTAAATGACTTAATATGACTTCCAATTCAGCATCCTTTCCATAGTAGAATACTCTATTTCCACCATACAAAACTTATTTCAAGAATTGGTTGCATGCCCATGTTGTTTGCAACTCTTTACAGTTTGGCCTAAAGTCTTCATGTGTTTCCATGGTTGAAAATATTTATCATCAGGTTGTTAATCTACTGGTGATGAATCCCTTCAAATTTATCTTATTGGTTTCTTTTCAGAATACACATAGTGCCTTACGGTCTTACACAAAAATCCTTTATAGTTCCAGTATGGCTTGTCAAAATTTAAGTTCTAGGATCACCTATACAATACAATGAAACACTGATGCAGAATTTGAGGGAAATATGTTTATGTCTTTATCCACAAAGATGCCATCATCTTTTTTTTTTTTTTTTTTGCTTTTTGCTGAGGCAATTAGGGTTAAGTGACTTGCCTAGGGTCACACAGCTAGGGAATTTGTTAAGTGTCTGAGACCAGATTTGAACTCAGGTACTCCTGACTTAAGGGCTCTATCCACTGTGCCACCTAGCTGCCCCGCCATCATCTTTTTAATAAGCCATTTCAAAGCTATAAAGTGATACTGTCTCACAAAATTCTAATGAGGTAAAAAAAGAACTATCTAAAAAATCTGTTATCTATGAGAATGGAAGTTTAATATCATATAATCCACATTAAATTTTATTAAAATGGTCAACAATAGAAATGAAAATATGAGGTCTAGCTATACCACAGCACGTATAATTTTTAAAAGTCAATATTGGTTATCCATCTTGCAATGTGATATGGAATTTAGGAACAATATCCATACTGTGAAAGACATCACACGACAGAAATATGTTGATAAATGTTTCAATTTCAAAATGAAAATTAAAATGCTACTACAATAAATTGCGTTACAAGAAAAAATTAATTAAACCTATAAACATTTCTTGGTTAAAATATGAAATCACTTCATAAAACTGCATCATTAAAATAAGAGTTGCTAAATATATGTGCACACACACACATATATTTGACACATATATACATTTATACATATAAACACAGTTAACAGCTTCTTAGAACACAAATATTAGATTACAAACGTGAACTGCTTCCTGATGAACACTGAGAAGGATAGAGCCCCAAACTAGGGATTAATGAATACATGAAGATGGTGATCATGTTTTTCAAACATAAAAATACACTTATGACAGAATGGTGCTAAAATCATTAGTTTGTTAACATACATCTTTGTATCTCTGGCACTTAGCACAGTGTTTGGCACATAAGCACTTACAAAGTGATGAATTTACTGAATGATTTAGAAGTACTACTATCAGATGACAAGGAGTATCAAAAAGATGCCTTAAATACATATGTATGTCTGTTCTGAGTAAGCTCAAATCATAATAAAAATCAAAACCATGAGCACAGCACTAAGCATACTGTAAATACACATATACCTACTGAATCTATCCCTAAAATTCTCCTACAAAGAGAAATAAGTGTGGGGCTTGGTTATTTTTTCCTTAAGTTTTATGTTTTAGGGTGATAAAGATCTAATGATTGTCTAAAAGGTATAAAATGAATCTCAAAATAAAATTTAAAAGAAATTCTATAATAATCACTCTGATCTGCTCCTGAAATGTTACCAAAACTATTTTAATTCATTTTTCTAACTAGAAATACTATTGTCATGTTTGAAGACATTTCATATTTACTCCCAAGAGGGTAACTTCCTTATTTTTCCTTCACAGTATTTTTCCAACTTCTCAGACCAAATTTTAACTTTATGAGCTGGTGTAATTCCTCTCTCTTCTACCAGATAGAACAAAGAACATCTTGTAATAAGCTACCTGTCTTGGGGAGAGTAAAATAAAACATGCTCTGGAGAACTTCCTCTAAATCTTACCTCCTAGTAGTTTAAGTAGCTGCCAGCATTGGTGAGTAGCTTCATTTATTCCATTAGTTCTCAATCCTGAGTCTCTCAGTCATAGGACTTAGGGTGGGGGGAGGTGATGAAGAGATAGGACAGGGGACCTGAGACCTGTGATTTCATTGGTTCTGGAAAGTTTCTCCACCAATGCAGATCTGCACCTACTCTCAAAGAATAAGAATCCTGAGAGATAGACTTTCCCCGGATCACAAAAGTCAGTATGGGACAGAAGCTGAACAGGAACTCATGTGAAACAAAAATCAGTTCTTCATACTTAACTTAAAATAATAAGCTAAAAAAAAAAAGACCAAAAAACCCACTATAAACAGCTAAATGATGAATTCCTAAGAGGAGAAATTTATCTGCCTATCTACAATGAAGAGAAAATTTCCATAATTTTAAAAAATGCTTTATATTTAGAATTTAAAAAAGAAAAGAAAAATTTCCTATCTACTTCAGTTACCAAATATTTTATATTACCAAGCATATAAAAGGCAAAACTCAATCAGGAACCTCAAGCAGGTCTACTTCAACAGATATCTTCGAATTACAAGAGCCTAAGACCTAAGAGCTGCTTAAATGGAAATTCTCAATAGAGGAACCCAGGAAGTTCCCCATTATTATTATTATTATTATTATTATTATTATTATTATTATTATTATTATT
>JAJPUD010006235.1:34583-54656 GCA_023553655.1 Myrmecobius fasciatus | reverse complement strand
TTATTATTATTATTATTATTATTATTATTATTATTATTATTATTATTTTGCTTTTTGCTGAGGCAATTGAGGTTAAGTGACTTGCCCAGAGTCACACAGCTAGGGAGTGTTGAGTCTGAGAACAAATTTGAACTCAGGTCCTCCTGACTTCAGGGCTGGCACTCTATTCACTGCGCCACCTAGCTGCCCCGAAGTTCCCCATTATTGAATACATAGAATCTGTAAAGCACTCCACAAATGACAAACCAACAAAACATCTTTTAAAATACTAAAATCAGTCAAGACATCAAGACATCTTTCCTCAGCACATAGTACATAGCACAATACCAGCACATAGTAAATAAATGCTTGCTGACACCGTATTGATGCTTTTACTTATCTATAGTGTTTAAACTCAGATCATCTGGATTCCAATCTACAAGGTCCCAATCCTTTTCATGTGTTATCCTTATTACTTGGATCTATAAGGTATTTTATTGAGTACTGTGATACTCAATAAAAGTAAAATACCACTAAGAAATAGATACACATGAGGAGAAAGCAGACAGTAATTTTCAATAGTGACCATTATTCTGTTAATATTAGCAGTGTCCCATAGAGTAGAAGGGAAAAAAAGCTTGGTTTAACATTCAGAAAACTGTGTTCAGGCTCCAGCATCACTTTTTATTTTTTTATTTTAAAAAGCCCAAGTAAATAAGCTAATTGAAATGTGTCTAGGAAAGGGTGATCAAGATGGAAATATTGTGTATGACCCAGTCCTGCTTTCACTAACCAGCTGTGTGATTTGGACATGTCATCTCCACCCTCTGGGTCTCGGTATTCAGGCTGAATTTTCTCAGGGGCTTTCTAGCTCTAGAATTCTACATTCTATGTTTTCCTGTATATAACTTAAGTATGAAGTAAAGCATTGTTCTTTATAAGGACAATCTATTTATATTCTCAATTTCTATATAAAATATTACAAAAGAATTCAAATGCAACAACACAAGGAAAAAAAACACTAGCTTCTAGTTACATCAGTTTGAGCCTTAGTTTCCTGTCTGAAAAGTGAAGGCATAGGTGATCTCCACAGTTCCTCTAATTCTAAAATTCTAGAGATGGTAATTTAATTTGATATGCTGGTATTTAGTTATGACAAGAAATTGACTGGAAAATTACCAGGGTAAAGTCTTAAATTCAGGACTTTTGGCTCAGTTGTATAGCATATCTATAAAATCTGAAACTCTACCAACAAGTACCAAGTTCACGTGACCCAGAGTTGGGAGCTTAGGGGACATCTAAGTATCAAGCAGATTTTCTTGAGAAAACTTTAAAAAAGCAGACTAGGAAAATTACTATTATTAACCTAATGAAATTCGGGATATTTGGGGTGTGATTCTTTGGTGATTATGTTAAAAAATAAAACGACTAAGGTATTGGTCTTTAAAAGTAAGAAAATTATCACCAAGTATAAAGTATGTCAGCAGTCTGGCCCAATGTAGAAAAGCAACTAGATTAATTTTAGAAAACCCTAGATTGGGTAGAGATATTTAGAGGACACTTAGTACAACCCCCTCAATTCACATATGAAAAAAATTAAATCAATGCCTGGAGAGATTAATGCCAGTTCTAAGAATATGACATCTAAAAAAGCTCAAGAGATTACACCCCAAATTTCTAAGGATCAGGAGCACCTTATGGGCTACTGGGATGAATTAAAAAAAAAATACACAAAGGGAAAATAACAGATTTTTTTTTGAAAATTAGAGCTATTTGAAGTTATAAAAGATATGCATGGGGCAGCTAGGTGGCACAGTGGATAGAGCACCAGCCCTGAAGTCAGGAGGACCTGGATTCAAATCTGGTCTCAGACACTTAACATTCCCTAGCTGTTCGACCCTGGGCAAGTCACTTAACCCCATTTGCCTCAGCAAAAAAAAAAAAAAAAAAAAAAAAAAAAGATATGCATGACATCATACTACATAGTATTTAACTATTATGCAAAATTTCCAGTCCTAATACACAATAAACCCTGATCTTTGGGCTCCCTATTCTAAGACTCTATAGAGAGAGATCAATTTACTTAGCTACTTGAAGGATTATACGTACGTTTAAATTAGCATCACTCAACCACTTCCCCTCAATCATATATTTACAAATTTTATGAGGTTTCATATAGCTACCAAGTGTCAATCCTGAATCCTAAATTCAATTTCTGATGAAACAATGCTGACAGTAAAGTGGAGGTTAATTTCCTATGAAGGTGAATGATACTTTGCTCAAAAGAAACTCCCTCTACTGGTTATTGAGGGGTAATACTGAAGGTATTCCTGAAATGGAGGGGGGGGGGAGGGGGGGAGGGGAGGGGACGTCAAACTACCTATACTGGTTATACAGAAAAATCACAGCTATTCATCCAAGACAAGGCCAAGGAGAAGACAAATACCATTTAAAGAGGGTCAGCTAAGGTGGCAATTTGCAAATGTTTCTGATAGTTTTTCTGGCATCTAAGCAGTGTAAACAATATATACTTAAATTTCACCCTTAGTCTCAATTCCATGGCTTTTTAAACGCAAAAAATATGAAAGAGTGCTCCTGTATCCTTTTCCCACTGCAAGTAACTACAATACATTTGGGAGTTTTTTCCCCTTAAAAGATTCACTCTAGGTTGTACCCAAAATTACTTGACTCTACTACTTGGTCCTTCCATGATGATGTGATTTTCTGGCCTTGAACAGTAGTACAAAACAATTCTATCACAAAAGATGCTGGAACTCAAGTTTGGGAAACACTAATCCACAAGCATCTATTCTTTTCCTAAAAGAAATGCTCTCATAACAGCATTAACTATTCAAATATAATTCACACATTTCATAGATAAAACTGGCAAAGTCTAGGGCACCAAATAGGCTTCTGGTGGCTTCTTTGTTTTTAGTATCTCCTGGACTCAGGGATTTGCTTAATCATTAAAAAAAAAAATCCCTATATTTTAAAATTCCTAATCTCTTCTAAAATAGAAAAGCATTAAAATTTAAATTGCAGGGAGAGGGAAACAGAGAAAGACCTCATTTGCTCAGAAGGAAATATATACGCAAAATGCCTCAAAAGAATCATTCTTCTTGACAACTACTTTTGAAGCAGTTCTTTTTAACTGTCAGGATTGCAGAATAGACAAAGTTGTGCTTGAGCTTTGGAAGAGATGCTTGTAGGTAGGATGGACTAATAAAGTAAACGGTTTAGCATAAGGAATATATAAGTTCATACAAATTGAGATGCGTAAATCATTTTTAATCTTGATAGAAGAGTGCTAATTGAACTAAATTCCAATCCTGATTACAAAACTTATTAGATGTGTGGACCATGAGAAAGAAACTTTTCTCAAACTCCAGTTTTTCTCATCTATAAAAAGGGACTAATACCAGCAGCAAATACTTCATAAGGCTGTTATACCAGTCATATTGTAAAACACTTTGTAAACGTAGGAAAAGGGAAAAACAAACAAACAAAAAAAACCCCACAAGCATCAATTCCAAAAGCACTACATAAGCACCAGTACTATTATTCACAGGGTGCTAAATGAATTATTTTGGACTTCCAAAATGTCCTACTTCAAAAGAGAATACAAATTTGGGGGGGAGGGGGGAGAAGAGAAGGAAGGAAGGAGGAACCACTTATGAAACCTGGAGCTAAATACCAGGCCTGGTTTTTTTTTTAAAGAAAACTCTAAAGTGTAGAATAACTCTGTAAAGCTCCTTTAAATGAATGTGTTCTTAAATCTCTACAAATAAATTTTTGTAAGCCCCATCTTTAAGAAAACTTTTGACACAATTATCCAAAACAACACAATTCAAACTCAACTCCTAGACCATCTTTACAATTTATACTTACCTGTGAAATACCACAACACAATTTCTTTTAAAAGAAATCCAAAAGTTTGTCCACAGTTTACATAAAGTCTATGATCTAGCTCACCATTACCCACAATATGAATATTGAAAATTTAATAAAATTAAGGAGTATTCAGTCATTTGCAACATTGATAGTTTTCAAAATCACCATTAAATGGTCAGAGTACTTCATGTTGACTCAATTGACATTTCTTCAGAACCCGAACCTAGAAAATATGATGTACTACCATTTAAGAGGTTCATAAGTACTGTAATATTTAAAAAGACAGTCCAATCTTCATTTTACATTAAGTTATAGAGAGCCTGGTTAATAAACTATGAGCAACAACAAAAAAGTCTAATTATTAAATTACAACAAATACCCAAGTGTCTGGAGAGAAAAAATAGATCAAATTGCTAACATGTAAAATGAAATGCTAATGTGTAAAAAAAAAAAAAGCAAACATCAGATATCCTTGGCAAAGTGAAGGGGTTTTAAAACGATGAATGAAAACTTTTAATATTTCTGATGCCAGAGAATTCGGATTTATCTAAATGTAAAACCTCAGCTTGGTAAGAAAGAGCACACAAACCAATTAAGTATAATTTAAAACATTAATACAAAGGTCCCCATCCTAAGTTACTCTGACACCTTATAAAAATCAAATGGTAAAAAAGTTTGTATACAAAAGTATTAAAATTGCTAAACTATCATAAGGCTGAAAACGCACTTGGGTTCTTCAGGGGCATATGGTACAGTATAAATACATGGTTACAGTTTTAGTAAAAGTCCCGACAAAGAACGCTCTTTGCTAGGCCTTACTTAACATAAGGGTAAAGGTTTTTTTCCTCCCCCAACTCCCTGGGTCTCTCTTAGCATGCACAATCAGTGTATTTCCTAATTTTGCTTTTCTTATCCCCGTTATAGCACAGATGGCAGACATAGCTCTACCTGGCTGAAGTTTACCTATCCAGCTTGCTCCTATCCAGTCCAGCCTCCCTCCTAGACTCTCTCGGCCACACCGCACAATCCCTAGCGCGGCCTTCTTAGCCATCTTTGCTGTTCCCATGCTTGCTATTGCCCCACCCTGGCAGCCCCAGTCGCCCCATGTGCCCGCTGTCACCACCCCACGTGGGGGGAACCTCCAGAGCCCACCTCGTTGCCCCCACGCCACACAGCCCCCATCCCCCCCTCCTCTGGGAGGCGGGCTTGCCCCACCCCCACTCCATGTGGGCTCCCCTCAGAGTGGGCCATGCTCTTTTTCACAACCCCGACTTTCTCCCCTGCGAGCTCTCCTCTCTCTCCCTCTCTCCCCGGGGCCTACGTTCCTGCCTGCCCCTTTTCACTATTGGTACCCCAGCTCCAGGCCTCCTTTCTTCCCCTCCGCGGGGCCTTAGCCCCCCTCTCCCTTCCCACTTTAGGGTCTGCCCCGCCCTGCGCCCCAGTCCCGGGCCTTTTACCCTTGGGGCCGGCGGGGCCTCCTGCTCCGGTGCCGTCTCCCTGGGCGGCGGTGGCGCCTGCTGGGGGCGGCGGCGGTGGCGGCGGCTGCTGGACTGGGCCCCGCAAGAAGGACGGCACGAACTCAGCGGCGTGGACGTTGGGCACGAAGGGCTTGGCGTTGACGTTGAGCTGCCGGCTGAAGGCCGCGCTGAGGTTCTGGGCCTCGGCCGCGGCGGCCGGAGGGGCGCTGCCGGGGCCTGGGGCTTCCATGTCCGCCTGGTCCCAGCAGTCGGGCGCCGAGTCGCTGCTGCTGCTGCCGCTGCTGCTCCCGCCGCCGCCGCTGCCCGGATCCATGGTTGGGGGGGCCGTGTGTGTGGAAAGGAGAGGGCGGGAAATGGGGGAGGGGGAAAGGGACGGGGGGCGAGTGGGGCGCGCTGAGTGGGGGGAAGGGGGACGAGGGAAGAGGGAAGAGGGGGAGAGAGACACAAACCCCGGCGGCGCCGCTACAGCCTCGGACCCGACTCTACCCTGGCGGCGGCAAAGGCGGCGGCGGTGGCTCAACCCCCCCACTCCTCGTGTGTGCGAGTGTGTGCAGATCTCCTCCCTCCCTCCCCCCCCCCAACCCAACCCCAACCACCTCCGACTCCCTCGCCACCAACCCCACGCCCGGTACGGATTGACCCCTCGCTGCCACCCGTACCTTCGCCCTGGTAGTTCGCAGCCGATTTCTTTATCCGTTCTGGTCTATGGAAAGGAGGAAGCCGAAGGACTACGAATCCCGGCAGATATCGCGCGACCCTGATGCGGTTTTCCCAGGTTTGACGGGAGTTGAAGTTCGCGGGAGGCGGTGGCCTATGCCGGAGGGCAACCGGAAAGGACTCTGCCTCCCAGCATTCATCGGGAGGACGTGGATGGCTGGTAGCTCTAACTGGTCCCACCTGTTAGCAGGAGAGAGGGGGAAGGGGAACGGAAGGGGCAGGAAGAGGGATGGGCGGTCTCCTTCTAGGCCAGCTGCGTCTGGGACTTCGGGGTATGGCGATTCACTACTCCTGGTGGAGTTTTCCATTTGGAATGAGAAGATTCTTTTTTGCTAATTAACGAGGCCCGTAAAAATTATCCCCAGCAATAACTTAAAAACTTAGTTCAATTTTTTTTTTAATGTATTGTCGCATGGGATACTTTATATCTTACTCTTTTAACCAACTTTTCTGACATTTTTCTCTTCCTCTTTACAGGATCCGTAAGAGAAGCCGTTGGTTGCCCCAGCCCTCCCACCGTCCCTTCTGCCAGCCAACTTTGTGCCGCATACTGTGGAACCTTTCCCCGTGTCCGTGTTTGATACAGGAGACAATAAAATCAGGAAGCTTCCCTGCCGCTCATACACAGGGCCCAAATGCTTCCAGGATAGTGCTAATGGGGTGTCTGGGCACACTGACTCACTATATGCTTGCTTTATAAATTACATAATCCTTATGCCCTAGTTTTCCAGGTTCACCCCTATTCCCCCCCAAAAAGGAGAATTGGGATGGGGAATAAGTGTTCCAGTATCTATTTTAGAGTAAGCCAACAGACAACACAAAAACTATCAAAAAGACAATAGATGAGACACAACCTGGAATCGAATCAGATTTTTTAAATTCTGTTTTTCCTATTTAATATCAATGTGAACTTGGGAAAGTTACTTCCCCTTCCTGGACCTCAGTTTATTTTACTTAAGGTTCCTTCTTGGAAGAAATGGCATACCAAGCCTAAGGTTGGATGATCTATAGATAGGAAAAAAAAAGAATCAAGAAAGGTGGGTTTTTGGGGGGGTTTTTTGGGGGGGGGAGGGCGGGAGGAGAGTTGTTAGTCATTTAGATACTAGATCACATTCCACGGTAGGTATAATAGCAGTAAGTCTTGTTGACGGCATATTTTATTTTTAGGCATTTTGACAATCCTTAATTCAGGTATCTCATCTCCAGAGAATCTAGGGTTTTTATATCAGTAGAGGTATTTAAAAGTATACCAAAAAAGAAACTGAATTTATTTTTACCACAAATAAATCCAATAATTAACTGATTGCTATTTCCCTTTTAATTTTAGTTAGTATTTTTTTAATTTGCAAAAATAAAACTTTGGATCCTGAACACTAAAGTTTAAGGAAAGTTTGGGGAAAAAAACAACTGGCTTTGGAAAGGATATGGTTTCAAATTTGAACTATACTACTTTTTCATTTTTGAGGTGTTGACAGGGTTATTAGATAAAATAATTGCTAAAATCTCTTCAGTCTTAAATTCTATGATTTTATAATTTGGTCTTAAATGTCATTTGTACATCACATTCTTGGAAATCTGAGTTTGGACTTTTTCTCAGAAGAGTTGTTGGTTATGAAGTTTTGACTTGATTCTAATACAAAGTATTTTATAGGCCCAACTAATATCTAAATGAAGTCCTTTACATGGTGATTCACAGTTTAGAACCGGAAGGAAATCAGAGGTCTTGGGTTTGAATTCTGATTCTTATTACCTACTATTACATGTCTGGGAAAGTCACTTCATCTATGGGCCTTAGTTTTTTTTAATCTGGAAAATAGGAGGGGCATAGATGACTTCTAAGGGCCTTGGAAGCTTAAAGTCATGTGATTCTAAGACATAGGTTTATAGAAAACTTATTAAACAAATCAAGCTTAATGTGATAGCATCCCCATCAACAGGAACATCAAGGTTTTCTATATATTTAGTAAGTATTTTCTGTAACTGAGCTGGATCAGCACTTTAAACACCAAAATTTTAATACGTGCTATATAATGTGACTGAAAAGGGGAGGGAGAGAATAGGGAACAACCTGGTAGTAAAATCATACCATGACTATGTCATGGAGTAGCACAAAAAAGTATCTTCTGCCTCCAGATATGCACTCTTCAACCCACTCCTGAAAATCTTAACATATGCATCTGGTTTAAATACTTACCTAGGATGCCTCCTCTAACCATATTTTCACTAGATACCGCACAAGATGGTGGGATCACATATTTAACATTCCCTGTGGCCCTGAATTATCACGTTTTGTGATGAATTCGTCAAGTTTAATTTAGAAAAGTTTCTTTTTTCATTATTTTCCCCCCCCAAAGCCTTAGGTATCCCAAAAAATAAAACCTTTGTGATTCAGCCAATATAGGGAATATGCCCTATTATATTACAACTCTTAAGGCAGTGGATAGCTGGATTTAGATTGCTAAACTTAGTGTTTAATAAATGTTTATTGACTGACTCAGAGGAGCGTAGGCTCAAATTCTGTTATTGTCAGCTTTAACATCTTTGCACCTCAGTTTCTTCATCTGTAAAATGAGATGAGAATAGATTCTAAGTTTCCCTTACACATCTAAATCTCATCTTTGATTTAATAAGTCCCAAGGGGTTACTTGGGGCATCTAGATTTTAAATGATATAGGTCTTCCTAATTCCAAACCTAGCATTCTTTTTATAAGGACCACAGGTAAGAATGATTTTATTGCTATAGAATGCTATCAACTTTAATCTCCTTAATTAAGACAGTTACATGTTGCCGGACCAGAGCTTGGCCCAGTGTAAACCTAGCTTACTATTATGAATTTCTTTTCCTCAGCTACCTTGTTTCAGTTGTAAAATAGAAGAGGGGCAGCACAATTGAACTAGATGATTTCTAAAGTCCCTTCAGTATCCAAAACTGTGATTCTATTTTCCAGACAAGCCCTGACCCAACTTTAGAATGCTTCAGGACACTGATCCAATACCTTTAAAAAATAAGACACCTGTTAGTGTGGGCCTAGTTGGATTGTGAATTTTAAGAGAATACTAGCCTTTGGCAACTATTTATCTTTGAGAGGCAGGTTTTCAAAAGACTTTCTGTTGCTTATATAATATATTTTTGGGGTTAGTTTCACAGTATCTACAGCTTAGGTCTATTTTTGTCCAAAGTCTCACTTTGCCAGAATATGGTATTGTTATCTTTAAATGAAAGTTTCATCAACTAAGATCTTGTTAATTTCTCCTCTGACCTTCCCTAGTTTCTCTCATCCTCTTTGGATTGTTCTCCCTGTAAACTAGGTGAGACTAACACCTGTCTTCCTTTCTACCATCTGGACCTCAGTTTCTAATGAAAGCTTGCTTTGTCTCTTAGGCTTAATTGATTAAAAACAAGCAAACAAAACAAGGCACAAAATGTGACAGTCATATTTTCTAATATCTCCTTAAGTCTACTTGGAATTCAATATACTGCCCCTTGAATCAGACTTTTTGAACCACTATTCAAGTTGGGTAGGAATTTTGAATGAGGGTGAATTGATCAGTAGAGATCCAAAGTTCTTTCTGGAGGATAATCTCAGACAAGCCTGTTCTTGAGTACAATGATCAACATACTTTTGTTGCCTCTTCTCAGATTTTCACTTTTTCTATAGACAGCCAACTCTCAATTATCTATAAAAATAGACACAACATGCCAACAACTACTTTCAAACAAGATAAAAACAGTACAAACTGGAGATAATCTTGGAGGGAAAGAAGTAGAATTAAGAAAAATTGGGAAAAGCTTCTTGCAGAGGGTGGGATTATAGGTAGGACCTGAAGGAAGCCAGAGAAACTAGGTTGCTGAGATGAGAATGTTATAGGTATAGGGGACAGCCAGTGAAAATACTGGGAGTCAGGAGATGGAGTGTCTTATTCAAGGAACAGAAAGGAGTCCAGTGTCACTGGATCACAAAGTATGTGGAGGAGAGTAGGGGGAAGACTATGATATGGTATGAAAGAAAGAAAAGGAGGGCAGCTAGGTGGCACAGTGGATAGAGCACCAGCCCTAAAGTCAGGAAGACCTCAGTTCAAATCTAATCTCAGACACTTAACACTTCTTAACTGGTGTGGTCCTGGGCAAAGCCACTTAACCCCAATTGCCTCAGCAAAAAAAAAAAAGACTCAGCAGGGTTGAGAAAGTCAAATAAGACTTGGTAACTCAGTAAATATGGAGAAGGGAATGCCTTTCTGGATCTCAGTTTTATCAGTAACATTAAAGAATTGCAATACATGTTCTCTAGGGCCTTTTCCAACTTTAAATCTATAAAACATGCTCTCCTTTTTTAACTGTTCGTTTCGTACCCTACCAAACAATTTCTGTCTATTGTGCTTGTTAGCAAGTACAATTGCATGATTGTCTGATTACTAGGTTATAAGCATAAGTTCATCTTTTGTCACTTTTAGCAACATGATTCAGTGGAATGACCCAATATTAGGAGTCAGGAAATCTTGGGTTCAAATTCTCTTAGATACTGTGAATTTGAATAAATCAATTAATCCCTCTGTACCTTAGTTTTCACATCTGAAAAATGAGGAGACAAGTAGCACAAGGTTGATATGAAGAACAAATGAGATAAAGCAAATAAAGCATTTTACAAACCTTACATATGAGCTATCATCAGTCTAATTCTAGTGCAGGTGCTAGTATACAATAAAATTAAATGAAAACTGTCATCAGATCACTTTTTTTCTGGCATGAATCTTTTTGGCAATGGGGAAACTTGTATATCCTTTTGAAAAATAATGCTCCAAAATTCATAAATTAAAATATGTAGAATTACAAAGGAAACCAATCATTCTAAATTATATTTATCAAATACCACTATAGTTACTAAATACAGAAATGTTTAAAATTAAGTCTATAGACTCCAGGTTAAGAATTCCTGAGAAAGGGATCTTTCTTATTCTTTAATTTTTCTCAGGGATTTTTAACCTGGGGTCTATAGATTTAATTTTAAACATTTCTATAAGTAAAAGGGACCTGCTGTTATATGAATGGGCACTATATTAATCCACCCCTTCCATACAAGACTTCACTATACTTATAAATAGGGCTTATAGTATGAAAAGGCCTTTAATGATATTTGATTTCAATGATGATGTTGAAAAAGGTGAGACTAATATGGCCAAGGTATTATGGAGCACTTTAGAAGCCTGAAATTTTGTCTCAGGTCTTTGAGTCCTCAGACAAATTTTTAGTCTGACTCTGGATATCTGATAGTTTCTATGTCTCTACTTCCCTTTCAACAGACTGTGGTAAAGACTGGTTGTTCTGGTTTCTCCAAGAATAAGGGATGCTCCATTAAATAAATCCTTTATGGTTTTTGGCAGGCCACATTTTCCAGTGTCAGTATTTGAAATACCAGTATTCAGAGCCAAGATACAAATGAAGTCAGTTGCCTCATGTGGCTAAAATCCCATTGAATCTTATAGTAAACCTGTTCTTCCCTCTAGTATGCCAAGACTGATAGAACTCTTAAGAGTTATGCATTTTCCTTGCCACTTCTATGGCATGAACAATATGTATTTTCAAAGAGCTGAGCTATTAAATGATATGCTCTAAAAAGGGCAAGCCTTAAGACTAAACCAGCTTATTGATTTACATTTGAATTATGCCTCATCACTGATGATTGCTTCATTATGTTTCCTTTGTGAATGTAAAACTCATAATTTAATATATGTGTGAGCAAAAATGAAGAATGGTAATGAGTTGATTCAGATGAGAAGTTAATTCATTCTCCCAAAATCAGTCCTCGTTATTCCTGTGATATTAACATTGCTTACACTTTTTTGCACTTGTACCTTTCATGCAAATGTTTCATTGTACTTAACAAGCTCTCCTATTGGTGAAGATGTTTTATAGATAAACTAAGGCATGGCATTTTACTTTGAGTTGCCTAACAATTTCACTTAAGAAAGAGACTAGTCATTGATCATAAACTCTAATCATACAACTTCCCAGATTTTTGACTTCTAGAGTCAATCAGAAATGGAGAAATTCATGCATTAAAAAGAGTTTTTGAAGATTTTTTAAACTGTATTCTTGGGAATCAGCTGGTTGCCATCAGCTGACTTGTTTTAAAATTTACAGTACACGATCAATGCAATGACCAACCACTATTTCAGAAGACTGAAATAAAGCAGCTACCCATCTCCTAATAGAGAAATGATGGACTCAAGACACAAATTAAGTTATTTTCAGACACAGCCAATGTGGCAATTCATTTTGCCTGACTATGACTTTGTTTTTCTTTTCTTTTTTTTTTTTTTCCCCAATAAGGAGTGGGAAGAAGAATGGGGCAAATGGCAGGGTAGCCAAAATATTTTTTTAAAAGAAAAGAAGGTCATTGAATCATTTTTAAAAATGTACAAAAGAGAACAGAAGGAAAGCTAGAAATAATCACAGACAAGCAGGACAACTTTAAAAGTTACATGTTGAATTTTTGTATATTTAAAAAGAAAAGCAGGTTGGACATGACATAAACCCACATTTTCATGTACAATTCTCATTTTTTTTGTTCTAGTTTTTATATGGAAATGCCTATTTTATTTAATGTTTGTTACGTTTAGAATTTTTTTTTTCTTAAAGAATATAAACCAAGAAACCAACTCTTCAAAGTACTGGAGAAGCATTGATATGACTGGAATGAGCTTCCTTTTCTTCTTTTCTTCTCTGGTCACTTGCCATTTTTTCTCTAAAACTTCCTTATTTCTCCAATGTGTGTTAATATTCTCTCATTCTCTTAAATCTATTTATCTGATTACATCAAAAATAATATGTATATATATAAATATGAGCTATTTGAGGGGAGAGGGTATTTATGTATTTTGTTCTGATCTTCAGCCCCCAATGGAATTCATTGCACATTATTAGTGATTAAAAATATTTATTGGATTGAATTGATAAAAGCCAGATGCATCAGGCCATCAGATTACTTTGGTTTGACTTCTAAATAACAAAAAGTAAAATGTAACATTTGCCTTTCCAAAAATACATGAAAATTTTTATTTTCCTCCAAACTACACAATCTTGTTCCAGTTCCTAGCTCTGAACTTATTTTCTTTTGAAGTTTGTTCCCCTCTCCCTTTTCACTTGCCTTCTCTGTTTTTCTTTTTAAAAATAAATATTTAACCTTTTTTGCACTGGTACCATTTCTTTTTTTTTTTAATTAAAGCTTTTTATTTGCAAAACATATGCATGGGTAATTTTTCACCACTGACCCTTGCAAAGCTTTCTGTTACAAATTTTTTTCTCCTTCCCCCCCACACCCTCCCCTAGGTGGCAGGAAATCTAATACATGTTAATTATGCTAAAATACATGACAAATTGAATATATGTATACATATTTATACAGTTATCTTGCTGTACAAGAAAAAATGGATTTACAAGAAAAAAAACTGAGAAGGAAAACAAAATGCAAGCAAACATCAATAGAGAGCGTGAAAAT
This sequence comes from Myrmecobius fasciatus, assembly GCA_023553655.1. Classification (NCBI taxonomy): domain Eukaryota; kingdom Metazoa; phylum Chordata; class Mammalia; order Dasyuromorphia; family Myrmecobiidae; genus Myrmecobius; species Myrmecobius fasciatus. The sequence continues at coordinate 41,095 of JAJPUD010006235.1, read as the reverse complement.
GCTATGTTATGGTCCACACTCAGATCCCACAGCCCTCTCCCTGGGTATATATGGCTTTCTTCATCACTGAACAACTAGAACTGGTTTGAAACATCTCATTGTTGAAGAGAGCCATGTCCATCAGAACTGATCATCATAGAGTCTTGTTGTTGCCATGTACAATGATTTCCTGGTTCTGTTCATTTCACTCAGCATCAGTTCATGCAAGTCTCTCCAGGCCTCTCTGAAATCGTCCTGCTGGTCGTTTCTTACAGAACAATAATATTCCATAACATTCATATACCATAATTTATTCAGCCACTCTCCAATTGATGGGCATCCATTCAGTTTCCAGTTTCTAGCCACTACAAAAAGAGCTGCCACAAACATTCTTGCACATGTGGGGCCCTTTCCCTCCTCTAAGATCTCTTTGGGATATAAGCCCAATAGAAATGCTGCTGAGTCAAAGGGTATGCACAGTTTGATAACTTTTTGAGCATAGTTCCAAATTGCTCTCCAAAATGGTTGGATCCATTCGTTCACAGTTCCAACTGATATAATTTCTTAAAGAATATTGTCTCGGGGCAGCTACATGGTGCAGTGAATAGAGCACTAGCCCTGAAGTCAGAAGCTCCTGAGTTCAGATCTAGTCTGAGACACTTAACACTTCCTAGCTGTGTGATCCTGAGCAAGTCACTTAATCCCAATTGTCTCAGCAAAAAAAAAAAAAAGAATATTGTCTCCCCTTGAGCTGCAACCCCCCCATACACACAATCACCACCACCAATAAAAACCTCCCTGAAAAAACAATATATTTAGATGAAACAATCTTATACATTTCTCATGTATACTTCATTCTACAACTATAGTTGTACCTTTCAACTCTCTCCTACTTGACCAAGAGCAATTAGACATTTTTTGTTCCAGAAATAAGCACAAGAAAAACAAAATGAGGAGGGTAGCATTATACCCCTTCCTTTACTTTTTTCCAAATTATTATAAAGGGTATATCTATGATGTGGTTTGAGGACCAACATGATGTAATTGATGTAGACACCAGATGATAGTAGGCACCAAAAATTGGGGTTCAGTTATATGAAGAATTCACAATGGTCATTCTCTTTGGCAAAAGGTAGATTTATTTAGGAAAACAATTACAGACAAAATGAAGGAATATATAGACACCAGAAATGCTAAATATGAAATAGAGTTGAGAGATCATAGATAAGTTTCTTGGTGGTACTCACAATTACCCAATAGAAAGGGTAGACCCCATGAGATTGGGATATATCCTTAGCTTACAGGCTAAATCCTGAAAGGGACTTAGCCCTCTAAAGGAGTTAGTTATAATTAGCTATGAAGAGGAAAAGTGGGATTGAGAAGTGGAGTTAGGGAGATATCCAAAGGAAGGCAGCAGCCATGAGATGGCCCATAAATAGGTTTTTAGGGAAAATTTAACCCCAAGGACATTACTGGAATTTCTGACAGGGCATAACAAGACCAGACTGTTAAGAGACATCTACACAGGGTGGGTCTCAGGGGTTTGACAAAGCTTGGATTTCAAACTGGAGGGTGGAACTATGAAACTAAATTGATCACTATCAGTGCCTTTCCCTGTTTGCCTCAGAGATAAATTCTCTATTCAAAACACCATTCAGGACCTCATTCTCTACTTAACAAGAGTTCAAGGTGCTAGTCAGTCTTTGATCAGCAAACTTGAGAAGAGACAAAGAGAAATATTCATGTTTCTTGAAACAAAATTAAAAGACCATCTCTCCATCTGGACAGTATTTGAATCAAGGGAATGGGATAATAGAAGAAAGTAAACATTGAAGGGAAACAGTAAAAGAAATGATTCATAAACTATAGAACTTTAGAGTTGGAAGGGACTGAGGCTATCTATTTTAATGCCAACCTGAAAAAGGATCACTTCTATAATAACATACCTTGAAAAATAGTCATCACGGTTTTTCTGGAACACCTCAAGTTAGGAGAAAGCCACCTTGTTTCATTCTACTTTTGATAGCTAATTGTTAGGAAGATTTTCCTAAATTTGCCTCTTTGGAAATAAATATTCCTGATTGCTTCTAGTTCTGCCCTCTGGGCCCAAGTAGAACCAGATGAATTTTTCTTCCATAGGTTGTTCTTCAAATGAAGAAAAATAATCCTAATCCACCTGTTAAATTGGCTGCAGGCAAACTCTGTCTCCAGTTCTTTCAACTGAACTTCATCTAGAATGAATTCATAAGACATAAACCTTCATCACACTGCTCTCCTCTGATCATTCTCTAATTTATCTATTTCTTTCCTAAAATGTTGTTCCTAGATTGAAAATAATACTTGAGATATGATCTGAGAGAGCAAGATACATAGTAGGCCCACCATCTTCTTCTTTTGGGAAGCATTGTCTCTTTTCATGTAGCCAACCATAATATTTGTGTACCTGGTCACCAGATTGACACATTGGGCTTGCGGTAAACTATCCAGATTTTTTTCAGATGAACTGTGGCCTATCATGTTTTGAAAATATGAGAAATGCAATATGGTATATTGATTAGAGGGCTAAGCCTGGAGTTGGGAAAAACTAGATTTAAAACTTGCCTCTGGTATTTATTTATTGTGTAGCCCTAGGCAAATCACTTAAGCTCTCTCCAAATCTCAGTTTTCACCTCCATTGAAGAAGTATATTAAACCAGATTCTGTTATCCAGTATCTGTTAGCTATCTCTTCCACCTTTACATCTACAAATCTTATAAACATGTCATCTATACTTAGATTCAAATAACTGATAAAAAAAATTTAAACAGATAGGGTACTGCACTGTACTGTACTCAAGTTAACGTAGAAACTTTCATGACTATTCTTTGAGTCTGGCCTTTTCCCTAAGTGTGAATATACCAGATTATATAATCATCTTGCCTACATCTTGTATCTCTCCTTATTTTCCATGAACTAATTTGAGAGAATTCATCAACCGTTTTGCTAAAATCTAGGCAAACTATCTATCTGTCTACAAATATGTTCACATACATACATACTCAGGCATATGTGTATGTATGATCTACTAGTTTGATAACCTCATCAAAAAAAATTAGTAGCATGATTTTTTAAAATTACCTTTATATTAAATAAGTTGAGGACAGGGACCATATTTTTGATTTTTTTGTAACCCTCTAAGCATAGTTACAGTACATAGCAAGAATATAATTAATAAATGCTTGTGGACTAATAGATGATTAATTAAAATGACTAATAATTTTTGTTTTTATATCCCCATCATTTCAAGAAATACCCTCTCCATCCCCTCCACATCCTCCTTTTTAACAGAAATTTGTTGTTGACTCATCTTTCAATCATGTCCAACTCCTTTTGACTCTATTTGAGATTTCTTGACAAGTGGAGTGATTTATCATTTCATTCTCCAGCACTGAGACAAATTAAGGTTAAGTGACTTGCCCAGGATGACACAGCTAGGTCAAATTCGAACTGTTAGGTTACTTATTCAGGGTTACATAGGTTGTGTTTGAGGCTGGATTTGGAGTCACTTTATCCTGATTCCAGAAGTGGTTCTCTATCCATTATGCTACTTGTCTGTAACAGAAAAACCATCAAGTCAAAACAAAACCACCCGATGTAGAGACCTCTTCTGACAATGAAAGTAGTATTATTAGCTTCTTAGTATTAGTAGTAAGTGTAGTGGTAGTTTAGTAGTAGTGTTAGTGGTGTTTTACCTCTTTGCCAAGAAAAATGAAGTATATTTCATTATTTTCCAGGAATATTATTAGTGTTTGAATTCCTCAGAGTTTTGCTTTCTTAGAGTGATTCTTTCATGTAGAATTTTGTAATCACAGTGCATATAGATCTTTTATGTCTCTTTATTCCACTTTCTATCAATCTTTCCATGTCACTCTGAATTCCTCAAATTAGTGATTTTGGATTACTGTTCTATAATATTCTTTTACCATAAGGCTTTTTTTTTTTTCCAGCTGTTTCTCAAATGATGAGCATCCACAGTTTTTTTGCTACTACAAAAAGTGCTGCTCTGAATATTTTGATTTTTATTGGACTTTTGTTCTTTGTCTCTTTCAAAGCTTCAATTAATCTACAAAGGGCCTTAGTTTTCAGAAATTCCTGAGAGAAAAGTCCTGTATTTAAGATCTATTATAATCCTGGAAGTCTCTTGATGAATTTGCTGATATAAGTAAGCCTTCTCCCCCTGTGAGGATGAAAGAGTATAGATGGATTCTTTGTTACTGGTACTTGCCTTAACACCAAGAAAGCAGAACTTCTCCACCAGGCAGCATTGTGCCATCCATCCATATGTGGAGCCAGCTGTTACAATAGATATAGAAACTTTTTTTTTGAGGGTTTTTTTTTATTAATACTTTTTATTTGCAAAACATATGTATGGGTAATTCCTAAACATTAACCCTTACAAAGCTTTCTGTTACAAATTTTTCCCCCCTACTCCCCACCCCTCCCCTAGATGGCAGGATATCCACTACATGATAATTATGTTAGAATACTTAAGAAATCGAATATATGTATAGTTATTGCATCATTTTTTGTGCAGGAGAAATCGTATCTACAAGAAAGAATAATCAGATAAAGGAAATACAATGCAAGCAAACCTCAATAGAGAACATGAAAATGTTATGTTGTGGTCCACATTTCACATCCCTCTCTCTGGGTGTATATGGCTCTCTTCACCGAACAACTGGAACTGGTTTGAAGCATTTCACTGTTGAAGAGAGTCATGTCCATTAGAACTGATCCTCATATAGTCTTGTTGTTGCTGTGTATAATGTTCTCCTCGTTCTGCTTGTTTCACTCAGCATCAGTTCATGCAAGTCTCTCTAGGCCTCTCTGAAATCATCCTGCTGGTCGTTGCTTACAGAACAATAATATTCCATAACATCCATATACCATAATTTATTCAGCCATTCTCCAATTGAAGGGCATCCCTTCAGTTTCCAGTTTCTAGCCACTACAAAAAGGGCTGCCACAAACATTCTTGCATATATGGGGCCCTTTCCTTCCTTTATGATTTCTTTGGGATATAAGTCCAGTAGAAACACTGCTGGGTCAAAGGGTATGCACAGTTTGATAACTTTTTGAACATAGTTTCAAATTGCTCTCCAGAATGGTTGGATCCGTTCACAGTTCCACCAACAATTCATCAGTGTCCCAGTCTTCCCACATCCCCTCCAACATTCATCTTAGATATAGAAACTTTTAATGCTATAGATAAGTTCACTTATCTTGGTAGTATACTTTCCAGGCATGTCCATGTAGATGAAGTTGATGTCAGAGCTAGCTTAGTGTTTGGGAGGCTTAAAAAGAAAGTGTGGGAAGGGAAATATTAGGCTGCCTACCAAATTGAACATCTATAAAGCCATTGTGCTTAATTTCATTGTTGTATGCCTGTAAAAACTTTGTCAGTATATGAGTGCAATACCAGAAAATTGAACCACTTCTGTGTGAGTTGTCTTAGAAAGATTCTTTTTTTCTAAAGATTTACAATTACCTGACAAGCTGAGATACCAGACACTGAGGTCCTTTCTTGAGCTGAACTGACAAACATTCAAACTCTATTGTAGAGAGGGCAACTCCAATGAATTAGTCACATTCTAATACCAAATGTATGTTTACTTAAAAGATTATTTTATGGAGAACTCAGACAAGACAAAGATTTACAAAGATATCAGAAGAAGCAGTATAAGGACATTTTTAAGGTTTCTCTGAAGAATGCTAATATCAATTGTGAGACATGGGAGATATTAGCATAGGACCACCAAAAACAAGGGGCTGTGTGCTCAATGAGCAAAGCAGAATTGTAGTAGCTCAAAAGAAATATGACATGCACAAATCTAGAGACATCTCCATTCCAAATGTTCAAATGGACTGTTCATGCTCCACCTATAGTAGAGACTACTGAACTCTTATTGGTCTGATTAAACCACAGTCAGACACACTGTACCTTGACCCCAAAATAATATCATTTTGGTCCTCTTCCAGCACAAAGGACAAGCAGCAACAACAATAATGTCAAGAGATAACATTTTGCACAAACATAATCCTCCCTCCTTTCACCCCATATTTCATTGAGGTATATTTAAATAAGGATCATTTTGGCCCAGTTTACTTCTTGAGTATTTACTAATTTGATCTAATTTGGTAGATATACAGGTTGTGTTGTTGGTATTAGCTTATTGCAAAAATTGATCTAGAGGAAAAAGAAGAGAGCTGACAAATACATGCAAAGATAGTTTTAAACATTCACCTTTGCAAAACTTTATGTTCTGAATTTTTTCTCCCTACCACCCTCTTCCCCTCTTCTCTGGACAGCAAGCAATCCAATATAGATTAAACATGCAATTTTAAAAAAATCTAATCATTTTTTAAATGGAGGAAAAATTTTTGTATATTCCTGCAAGAATGGGTGCCTAGATTAGTAGACACACCTTTGAAATTCCAAAGGCATTTTATTTCCGATCTAGAAGTCCCTTCCCAGATTCCCCATTAATTGGATA
>JAJPUD010006235.1:0-34573 GCA_023553655.1 Myrmecobius fasciatus | reverse complement strand
ATGCGCAGGGAGAAACTGAGGCAGTATCACACAGTGGAAATTAGGTAATGCTTTATTGATGTTGATTGAGAGCTCAGAATCCATAGCTATGGATCAGGACTGGTGGGACTCATGTCTCAAAGCACATAGTCCAGGCCAGAGACTTTAGGCTGACAGCATGGTAGCCGACTGAATACAAAGCACTCAGCACTCCATTGAGGAAAATCATGGATTAACATAGGTTCCTATAGCTCAGGGAGACAAAGAACTCATGGAAACAGCTGAGCACATCTGGTGTCCAAGGAAACCATAAATTCAGTTCTGACAGGTTAGGAGTAAGGGATGCCTTGGCAAAGAAGACTACAGATAAGGGGGTGGGGGCTGCTGGAGAAGCTGAGTAAATCTGGGTTGTTTAGATAAGAGGTAGGTTGAGGCTGACCATCTGAAGGTTTCATGATTACTTTGGAATGTGAGTCCAATTATTTCTGAAGGTCAGGAAGTGGGGATTTCTATTCTGGGACAGAGCAATTAAGGGAGACTGAAACAGCAATTAAGGGAGACTGATACTGCAACTGAGGGAAACTGAGACAGGCACAACAATTTCTCCAATTTAATTTTCATAACTGTAGAAACCAAATAAATGCCCATCCATTTCTCACAATTCTCCCCCCCCACCCCTTTAAAAAAAATGGTTTCCACATTATTTTTTTTTTCTGGTTAGGTTTTTTTTTTTTTTAATTAAAGCTTTTTATTTTCAAAACAAATGCATAAATAGTTTTAAACATTCACCCATATAAAACTTTATATTACAAATTTTTTTCTCCCTTTCCTCCCTGCACTCAGCTAGACAGCAAGTAATCATTATAGGTTACACATATGCAATTCTTTTATACATATTTCCACATTTAACAAGAGGCAAAGAAAAATCAGATCAAAAAGGAAAAAAAAATGAGAAAGAAAACAAAATTCAAGCAAAGAATAACAAGAAAATATTATGTTGTAATCCACACTCAGTTTCCATAGAACTCTCTGTGTGCATATGGCTCTCTTCATCACAAGACCATTGGAGCTGGCCTGTATCATCTCATTGTTGAAAAGGGCCACATCCATCAGAATTGATCATCATATAAACTTCTTGTTGTCTTGTACAATGTTCTCCTGGTTCTACTCACTTCACATAACATCAGTTCATGTAAGTCTCTCCAGGCCTCTCTAAAATCATTCTGCTAATCATTTCTTAAAGAACAATAATATTCTATAACATTCATATGCCATAATTTATTTAGCCATTCTCCAATTAATGAGCATCCACTCAATTTCCAATTCCTTGCCACTAAAAGGGGCTACCACAAACATTTTTGTACACATGGGTCCTTTTACTTTTTTTATGATTTCTTTGGGATACAGGCCCAGTAGAGACACTGCTGAATCAAAGGGTATGCACATTTTGATAGCCCTTGAGGTATAGTTCCATATTGCTCTCCAGAATGGTTGGATCAGTTCACAACTCTACCAATAATGTATTAGAGTCCCAGTTTTCCCATATCCCCTCCAACATTCATCATTATATTTTCTTGTCATTTTAGCCAGAGAGGTGTATAAGTTGTCTTAATTTGCATTTCTCTGATCAACAGTGATTTAGAACACCTTTTCATATGACTAGAAATGGTTTTAATTTCTTCATCTGAAAATTGTCAGTTGATATCTGAGAATGATTTGTATTCTTATAAATTTGAGTCAGTTCTCTATATATTTTAGAAATGAGGCCTTTATTAGAACACTTGGATATAAACATTTTTCCCCCCAGTTTACTGCTTCCCTTAAAATCTTGTCTATATTGGTTTTGTTTATACAAAAGCTTTTTAGTTAATATAATCAAAATTATCCATCTTGAATGCCATAATGTACTCTAGTTCTTCTTTGGCCACAAATTCCTTCCTTCTCCACAGATCTGAGAGGTAGACTTTCCTTGCTCTTTATGTCTAAATCATGAACCCATTTTGACTTTATCTTGGTATAGGATGTTAGGGGTGGGTCAATGCCTACTTTCTGCCATACTAATTTCCAATTTTCTCAGCAATTTTTGTCAAATAGTGAGTTCTTATCCCAGAAGCTGGAGTCCTTGAGTTCATCAAACACTAGATTACTACAGTCATTATTCCACATTATTTTCTAATTCCTTTAATTTGGCTAATACTTTTTACATTTCATTTCATAAAAGTCTATTAATGTCAGCACAGATCTCTTTACACAGGATGGGTAATTAATACCTGAATTCTCTGCTAATTCTTTTTTTTTTTAAATTTTTTTTATTAAAGCTTTTAATTCACAAAACATGCATGGATAATTTTTCAACACTGACCCTTGCAAAACTTTGTTTCAAATTTTCCCCTCCTTCCCCTTACCTTCTCCCCTAGATGGCAAGTAATCTAATACATGTTAAATATGTTAAAATATATGATAAATCCAATATATGTATACATATTTATACAGTTATCTTGCTGCACAAGAAAATTAGATTAAGAAAGAAGAAAAAAAAACCTGATAAAGAAAACAAAATGAAAGTAAACAACAACAGAAAGAGTGAAAATGCTATGTTGTGGCCCACATTCAGTTCCCACAGTCTTCTTTCTGGATGTAGATGGCTCTATCATTGAACAATTGGAAGGTTTGAATCATCTCATTGTTGAAGAAAGTCATGCCCATCAGAACTGATCATCTTATAGTCTTGTTGCTGTGTATAATGATCTCCTGGTTCTGCTCATTTCATTTAGCATCAGTTCATGTAAGTCTCTCTAGGCCTCTCTGAAATCATCCTGCTGGTCGTTTCTTACAGAAAAATAATATTCCATAACATTCATATACCATAATTTATTCAGCATCCATTCAGTTTCCAGTTTCTAGCCACTACAAAAAGGGCTGCCACAAATATTCTTGCACATGTGGGGCCCTTTCCCTTCTCTAAGATCTCTTTGGGATATAGGCCCAATGGAAACACTGCTGGGTCAAAGGGTATGCACAGTTTGATAATTTTTTGAGTGTAGTTCCAAATTGCTCTCCAGAATGGTTGGATCCGTTCACAGTTCCACCAACAATGTATCAGTGTCCCAGTTTTTGCATGTCCCCTCCAACATTCGGAAAGTAAAAATCACAAGAGAAAACAAAAATGGAAGAAGAAAAAAAATTAATATAGCATGCGTTGATTTACAGTCAGTCTCCTTAGATCTTTTTCTGGATGTAGATGGCATTTTCTATCCAAAATTTAATGAATTGCTAAAAAGAACCAAGTCTTTCATAGTTGTTCATCACGCAATCTTGCTGTTATTATGTCATTCTATTCCTGGTTCTGCTTGTTTCACTCAGCATCAGTTCATGTAAATTTCTCCAGACTTTCTAAAATCAATTTGTTCTTCATTTTTTATAGAATATTATATTATTTTCATATACCATAACTTATTCAGGGATTCTCCAATTGATAGGTATCTACTCATTTTCCAATTCTTTGCCACCACAAAAAGAACTGCTACAAACATTTTTACACATATAAGTCCTTTTCCCTCCTTTATGATTTCCTTGGATACAAACTCAGTAGTAGCACTGCTGGGTCAAAAGGTATATACAATTTTATAGCCCTTTGGGCATAGTTCCAAATTGCTCTCCAGAATGGCTGGACCAGTTCATAACTCCACCAACAATGCATTAGTGTCCCAGTTTTTCCACTTCCCCTCCAATATTTATCATCTATTCTTGTCATCTTAGCCAATCTTAGAGGTATGAGATAAAATCTCAGAGTTGTTTGAATTTGCATTTCTCTAATCAATAGTGATTGAGAGCATTTTAAATATATGACTACAAATAGCTTTAATTTCATCATCTGAAAGTTGTCTGTTCATATCCTTTGATTATTTTCAATTGAGGAATGATTTGGAAAATACTATGCTTTGATCCACATTCAGTCTCTCTCTGGATGTGAATGGCTCTTTCCATTAAAGTCTATTGAAATTACATTGAAGTATCTCAATGTGAAAAAGAGCCAAGTCCATCACAGTTGATCATCACATAATCTTGTTGATGTGCACAATATTTTCTTGATTCTACTCACTTTTTAAAAATTTTAATTTGTATTTCTCTAATAAATAAATAATGATTTTAGAGCATTTTTTATATGACTAGGAATGGTTTTAATTTCATCATTTGAAAATTGTCTGTCCTTTGACCATTTATCAATTAGGGAATAGCTTGTATTCTTATAAATTTGAGTCAATTCTCTATATATTTTAGAGATGAGGCCTTTATTTCAGAAACACTGGATATAAAAATTTTTTCCCAGCTTGCTGCTTCCCTTCTATAGATCAAGAATTCTTTAAACTTTTTGTACTCTTGACCCCTTTTTGCCTGAAAAATTTTTACATGACCCTGAATTTATAATTATGTAAAATAGGTATACAAATCAAACATTTACTGTTACTAAATCATAATTTTATGACCCCCACATTCAGTTACAAGATCCCATATAGGATCACGAACCACAGTTTAAGAAGCTGGGGACTAAATGACCTTTTAATATCCCATCCAGTTTTAAATCCTATGATCCATGAATCAGGAGATTTGAGTTTTGGAATGATTATTCTCTGCTAGTGACCCAATCTATCTCAGCAAAGCAAAGACAATATAATCCTCCATCCTCTCTAATCATCCATTAAGGACAGTATAAGGATTGTGCTTTGAGACTTCTAGAAGTAGAGAACATTAATATTCTTTTTGGTTATATTGAATCCATTTTTTCTCCTTTTGAACTATGAACTTAGCAAATGTTAAATATAGAATAATATAAGTTGAACTATCAACAAAATCCTGTATACTATTTTCTTATAAACAAGACTGTCCTCAAAGTAATAATAGGGGTGGGAAGCAGAACAAGTCATATTGAATGCTCCTATAGAGCATAGGTGAAATCAGCTTATCATGAAAAGAAATTGCAAAAACATATTAGTCTTAGGAATGTTGCTAAGTGTGGAGTCCTTTTATTTCCTTTCTTTAGTGAAAGAGAAAAATACAGATTGTTTTTAGATCTATAAATCTTAGGCCATTTTTAGCAACAAATGAGAAACTGGGCACCCCTACAAGATGTTTCTTTGAGTCACTGTACAACTGTAGTCACTTTAAGAGAGTAGAGATGGGACAAAACAGAGGCTATGAAATTTTTCATACCCTACAAGATGGCTCTGCCTGCTAAGAATGAGCTAACCTGGGAAACAATACTATTCTGTAATGTCATATAGGAAGTCTGTCATCAACACCATGCATACTTTTCCATGATTCCCTCTTAGTCAGTGACAGCCAGACATTTCACAAATGCCATATATTCCTCAGAGTATTTTCTCAATGAAAAACCTTCATCTATAAGGAGATCAAGTTATGAACTTCAAGGCAGAATAAAGTTTAAAAAAAACTACTTCCCTATAGCAATAGATATTGTCACCTAATAACTCCCACTATTGTAGGCCTGTTGCCTCTAATTCCATGGTGACCAACAACTGTCATGGTAATCTCATTATATGCCAAAGTATTAGTTGCAAATGTTAAATAGACATGAATATTTTAGAAAAAAAAATTTCTCTTTCTTCTTTAGATAATGTAACAAATATGCTCCCTTGGGATTTTTTTTAAACTAGTTTTTGAATATTTGTTAAAGTAGGATGGTACAAGATCTAGTCTTATCTCTATTACTTTTAAGTGCATTCTCTGTCTCAGCTTGCCCATTTGCAAAATGAGGGGTTTGGATCATTAAAGTCCCTTCTATTTCTGATTTTTTCTGAACATAGTAGGGAAGTTCAAGAGGAGCTCAACATGAAGGAGCTATAGTATTGTAACATAAATGACACTTTCTTATTTAGAGCAATAATTACAAAGGGTTTGACCATATTTGTCATTTGACTCCATATAACTCAGTCACTTTTGTAGAAAATGAAGCAGCTAATTTAGGCAATACCATTTAAAACCAGTGGTTGGACAGTTCATTTTAAGTATTAAATGAAAAATTTATAGAAATTCCAGGGGGGAAAAATGGAATAGAATTGATTAAGAAGATGAGAATTATGAGAGCTTATAGAAAACTGGTAAGGTTGAATAATAATAGCTGACATTTATTGAACACATTAAGATTTGCAAAGCACTTTCTATGTATGATCTCATTTGATTCTTACAACTACCCCTTAAGAAAGTTGTTATTATCCCCATTTTACAGATAAGAAGACTGGAGCTTAGGAAAATTATATGATTTGTCCCTAGTCATACAACTAGTACATATCTGGCACAAGATTTAAATCCAGATCTTCCTAATTTTATGTCTAGAATATTTTCATCTGTAACTAGAAGTTGATGAAACCGACCAATGAGCCTAATCCTTATGAGCATACACTGAATGTCTAGTTAATATATTCCCCATATGGATTTTAGACCATGTACACACATTCTATAGAATGTAAAGACTTTCGTTGGTGGAATAGATAAGATACAATTTGATACAATAAGATAAGAACAATTTGTTCTAACAGCCATGAAGGAGCCTGAAGCAGACACTGAAGATACCATGGTCATCCACTATTTCCCAGGCCATCACCAGTCATCCTGGCTTTTGTCTTGCCACTGGATTTTGATGACTGAAGGCTGAGTGAAGCTGATGACTTTGTGAAACTCTGCTTCACTTAAATGCAATTCAAGTACAATTCAAGACATCATTCATGATATCAATGGTCTTCTTCAAAAAGAGACTAACAACAATAACACATTCTATAACTGGTTCTTGTCTGCTAACCATGTGATAAACTGAAGTATCTTTGATTGATGACATAGTTAGAAATGGATATTCATTTCAGACATCAATCTACCAGAATCTCTTCTTTTTCTTTGATCTGTTTTCTTCCTGTCTGACATTATAATAGTGATAGTAGATAGATAATATCTATCTAAGGCCAATAAGTAGTTTGTGCATATGGTTTTTGGTTCTTTAGTTCAGTGCTTATTCTTTTGTTTTAAGTGAAAGAAACTGAAGGCTATCAATCACCTTGTAAATTTTGATACCAGGATGTCTGGGAATGAAGTATATGATAATTTGCAGCCAACCAATTCAACATAAATGCCCCAATCAATAAGTTCACTTCTGGAATTAGCTCAGTGGTAACTGAGAGAACTTAAATGGTGACAATGCCACATTTGGATGAAAAGTTGATGCGACCATTGCTATGTAGAAACTTTGTTAAATCTGAGCTACATGTCCTTAGGAATTGAGATAGTATAAGGGAGACTGTATCCCTGATTTGTTGGGGAAAATATCTGTACTTTTCTTTGTATTATATTTGGAAAGTATATCCTTTTATAAAAGCTAATTAATGTTAGTTGATTAAATGGAACTGAGATGCTAGTTGTTGGCAGCTAATCTTTTTTTTTTTTTTTTTTTTAATGCTGAGGCAATTGGGGTTAAGTTACTTGCCCAGGGTCACACAGCTAGGAAGTGTTAAGTGTCTGAGACCAGATTTGAACTCAAGTCCTCTATCCACTGCACCACCTAGCTGCCCCGGCAGCTAAAAGTTGTAGAGAATGATACCAGAATGGGGGCTCAAGTCGATTTTAGTGAGAAATAGTCCAACTCTTCATGAATATCCCTTGAACCCCAAAGGTATTATGTAGTTTAGTCCACTTATGAAGAGTGAGTCAAAAATAATTGCTATAAATTTTTATGTCATATTGCTTCTGAAGAGAAACTTCATGTATGTGAATGTTTTTTCATGTATGTATGTTTTTAGGCTTTATGGGACCATTTCTCTCAACCCACACTCTTACATATATAATTAATCAGTGAATAACTCTTCTATGTTTCCACTGAAAACAAAACAGCAGGAAACTAAGTCAAGTTGTAAAGATGGATTTAGGCTACATAAGAGGAAGAACTTTCTGATTTTAACCTTTTTGAGCTCCCAGAACACAAATCAGAAAAAGAACAGTCGGTCAGCTCTCTTTCTAAAGGTGGTTTACTTGTAATATTTTATTATGACAAAGGTCACTTTAGATAACTATTTGTGATCTTTTTTCAGTTCTCTGTCTCCATGAACTCTAGTTCTAGACAGAGTAAGGAAGAATATCTTGTGCTATGGAAAGCTACACAAAGAATTTAAGGAGACAGAATGCAATTACATAAGTTGAAATCTGATTCGAACATAAAATTTAGTTTCTTTCCTCTAGCTAAAATAGGCCCAGGTGAGTAGCCCCAAGTGGTCAGGACTTATCTGTGATTACCTTCAAAGGATCAGTCCAATTTATAATTTTTTGTTGTACTTAACTTTTTGAGAAGGAAATGGCAATCTGCAATGCATGTAATTTACAGGTAATTTAAATAACTTATGCTTCATGGAAATTTGGTGGAAAATTAGTTTGGAATAATCCAAGGTAGGATATTTGTCTTCTGACCTACTCTTACTTCTCAGGCATTCAGGAAGCCTGACCCAGTATTTAGTGTATCAAGAAGATGGGCCTGTGGGGAAAGAAGGGGTCACGTTGAGCATGCTTTAGAATTTGTTGTGGAGAGGTAAATTACAGCTCCTGATTTTTCAAGATGATATTGAAGGATAAGATGCATTTGCTATAATATATATGAGGAAGCCAGGGTTTTAAATTGAGCAAAATTTCACAGTACCTCCTACTTAGAACTTTACCTGTATAACCATAGGGAGAATATGTAAGAATTTTTTGTGGGAAAGAGAAGAGGAAGTGTGTTGTACATTTTTCTCTACCATTACTTAATCCATACTCCTCTTTAAATAAATTGTATCAATTGTACCGATAGCTGACAACAAAGGAGGGGAAGAAGAGTAGCTTTCTCCTAATCAAATGATCAACTCTGGTTGCAAATCCACTGTAATCCCACAATGTGCAGGAGAAAGGTGGGAAAAAATATAGGATTCTGAACTGACCATCAGGTACATCCTATCCCCAGGAAAAGATAAGGAAGGAAGTGAAATCCAGAACTAGTCTGAGTATGGGATGAATGGTATCTTGTAAACATAATTCCTTGCTAGCTGGTGAAAAAGATTCTGGTACTTGTTTGGGAAGTTCAGCAAGTTAGCAATGATATCCAAAAGTGTGTCTAAGCCCAAATAGGCTTGAGAAAACTCAAAGTAAAAATAACTGAACAAGACCATACCACTTCCCTCACCCCATTTTTACAAAACAGGGAAGGAAGTAATTCACATATCTTCTCTAGAGCCAACCATTCAGTTTTGACCTTTATTTGCTCATTCCAGTTATATTACTGAGGTCATCGTGTTTATTATTTTCCTGTTTCAGAATTACTTTGTTTTGTAATAGTTTATAGACACAAGACAAAAATTCTTATAAACTGTTGAGGGAGGAAAGTTGGAAAATCTAGAAAGTAGAATAGTTTGTTTAGTTTATATCATTCATAAAACTTGCTAGTTATTATTGTCATAGTTTATAGTTTGCAACTCATCAACCCACATAACAACTAGAGCTCTCCTGCAACTTTTGGGAGACTATACATTTTTTGTAGAATGCCCCCAATTTTAGCTAAACTAATGAAATTTTGATTATAGCTTATCAAATTATCTTCTCACAATTTGAGTTTCCTAAGATTTCCAAAAATTTAGGTATTCAGATTTCACCATTTATCTATACTTGGTGGCCAGTCACTCCTTCACCATGGATCCAGTGGAGAACTAACTCCATGGCAAGAAAAAGATATATATGTAATTCTTAAATGTGGGAGCAGATAGAAAAGTGGAGTCAAAGCCAAAGGATGATTCTAATCTTGTGTCCTTAATAGTCATTCTCTTTGTAACTCAGTTTTTCTTCCTTAATTATTACAGATGCAGATCATATCATAATCATCTTTCACAGGAAGAGTATGTGTTTTGTTATGAAAATATAAAGCTGAATAAGGCTATGTTTTTAAATAGCTTTCCACATGTTACATATGTAAATCTTAAAATACAACATATTGGTATATTTTAACCTAATAACCTTATATGTCTGTTTAATCAAACCACTCATTACATTAATAATTCTCATTTATACTTGTATGTGAACTACAAATATTCATGCTCAGGACAGGCTTATTTCCCTCAGCATGGACACATACACTAGGAGTCTTGTGACACAAGGATTAATGTGCTATTATTAATCAGCCTAACAGCTAAAAAGCTAAAAAGGATTTTTCTCCATCTTTTCACCAGCCTCTTTTCTGTCTAGACAGAGATCATTTTCTGGAAGATTTAACCCTTTCAGATCCATTATTCCCATCTTTGGTGACCTCCTACCCATTCTGATTGGTGAGTACCTCACAAAACCCAGTATATCCAGACTACTTCCAGCCATGCTTTACTGTATCACTATTCTCTCACCAGCTAGCTACCTTGCCACTCTTCTTCTTCACTTCTATTTTACAATTTTGAAATCATAATTAAATTAATTTTATCTTTGCTACTAATAATGGTATGTCAATCCACTCTTTTAAGTCTTCACTCCAATATCTTTGTACCTTTCCAAAACTAAATAATCTTTATTGTCTACAACTGCCCTATATTTAGAGTTGTGTTGGTAAATGTTTAATGACTCACTTTTAAGTCTAATCTGCATTATTAGCCTTTTCACCATCACTTTCTTAAATCAACAATTAACAGAACAAAAAAAATCAAGCCTGACTTTGTAGCATTTACTAATTTCTGAGGTGTACATGTTCACACTGAAAAGTTATTAACTCCTGAGAGGTGGTTCAAGCTGGTTCCAGCATACCCATGCTATTATATGTATTATCTTCCTCTATTAGGAAATAAGTTTTTTGAACTCAGGTATTATATGGGATATTCACACCCTTATCTTAATAATCAATACTACAGAGGCATCTCAAGGTATAGAATAAAGGCTTTATTCAGGAACTCATGAGTACTGGGCGGTCCCACAATGAATCAGAGTGGTCCAGAGTTGGGAGAGCTGGGGAGCAGTACATCCCTGGCAACTTTATACAGTCCAGAACAAAGAAAGTCCCAAGCCCACCCCTCTTTTCCCTTATATACATTCTAATTGGTTATATATGCTTTACTTTACTTATTTAGGAATTGGAATGTTGACAACTTATAAATCAGACTACTTTCTAAACTTTCCCTTCCACCCTGGAAACCGGAACTTAGGTCTTCAGGCTTTGTCTAAATTAGTCTATAGTCCTGAGAGATCTTCACTCCAATTGTCACACTCAGTCCCCCCTTTTTTATTTCACAATGTTCTGAAGAGCTCTCATCCCAAAATTTTTGCAACAGCCTGTTACTCCTAGTATCGACCTCCTCATCACCAGCGTCTTCTTTATTTACTGGGGTCCATCCTTGATGTTGCAGCATTAGCATACGCGTTATGTTCTTATTCCCTAGAATTTCAGCTATGGTTTTATGTACTATCCCTGTAACAATATGTATTATACAAGGCAGACAAATTGGTAAAAGTATTACTCCACTTAAAGCAATTAATCCAAACCATAATACCTGCTTCCACCAGCTACCATTGAACCAGGACCACCATGATGTACTGAACGGAGACCTCCAGGTTTGCACAGGGACGTGCCCTAGTTTCCTAATATCTTTGGCAATCTCCTTCACTATTCTCCCATTATTGTAAATTTGAATACAGCAAGTAGAAAGATTCAGCTCTCCACACACTCCCCCTTCCCCTTCCAGTAGATAATCCAAAACCAATCTGTGCTGTAAGACTGCCTCTCTGGTTTGGGTCGCCTGATCTGCCAATAAGTCCAGGGCTTTCTCTGTCTGATTAGTGACAATCTCCAAGACATTTTGGAGTCAAATTAATCTATTTAAAATATAAATAGGACTTCTGTATCCCCAACTACCATCTTGAGCCCAGGTGGCCGGTCCATACTCTCAGATTATTCTTTCAGGTGCCCGTGTATCTCCCCATCCATTAGTACCCCAGTCTGTGTTAGGGAAGTATCAATGCTCTGTTTCTCTCGCTCCAAATCATCATATAACTGGATTCCTAAATGATTCACACCATTTCCAGGCAAAAAGAAGAATTTCAGTCTAATTAATCCTGATATTGACATTTCAAGTTGAATGCTGCCAAGCCCATTGGTACCAGGGCCGGATTAGAACTCCCTTTTCATTTCTCCTCATATATTCTGCTATTTGCCAAGGCCCACATGGGTAACCAAATAACAATTCATATGGGGACAGCCCAATATCTCTCCGGGGTTTTGTTCTGATTCTCAGTAAAGTCAAAGGGAGACACTTCATCCAAAGTAACCGAGTTTCTATAGTCTTTTAATCTCCTGATTCATCCTTTCTACTTTTCCTGAGGAAGGAGATTGCCATGGAGTATGAAACTCCCAAGTCATCTCTAAGGCTTTCATTAAAGACTGCAAAAGCTTGGCCCTCAAGTGTGTACCTTGATCAGAATCGATGCGCTCCACCAGCCCATACCTCGGATGATTTGTTCTAAGAGGACCTTAGCCACAACCAAAGGGTGACATGACAAAGGGGATAGGCCTCTGCCCAAGATGTTAAGTGGTCCACGAGGACCAGCAGGTATTTGAGAAGCCCCACAGGGGTAAAATCCACCTGCATACTCTGAAAGGGTCTGATGCCAGGGAGCCTTCCACCCTATGGAGCCCGCCAGAGAGCTGTGTTATTTGTCCTTCGACAAACAAGGCAGCCATCTACCACTTGCTGGGCTAATGTATACAACCCAGGTATTGAAAATTTTGTGAGCACCGTATCACATGGGTTTTGGACATCCCAATGGCTACCCTGATGTAGGTATTGAAGTAGATGTCTCATACCTGCTTTGGAGGTTAGGACCTCCCTTCCATCGGGCAAGAACCAATGACCCTTAGTGTCCTCCTGGGCTCCTAGAGCCTCATCTAGGGTGTATGACTCTGGAGGCGTGTGCAAAGATAAAGCTGGTATCAGAACCATCTCCTCAGGATCAGCAGGTTCTTCCTTTGCTATAAAGGAATCTCCAGTCTGATGTCCCCTAACATGGACCACAGCTATATATCCTTTTTATTTCAATTTACTGAGACCCCTTAACAAATCATATAAGGGTTGCAACTGATCAATAGGGATCCCAATTTTTATTTCTAATCCATAATATTTCACACACACACACACACACACACACACACACACACATCTTTTGAAAAGCTATTTTCAAGCTGTGGTGTTCAAGTTCACTCCTGACCTCACCCAATACTTGCTCTAACGTATCTGCATTGACATATGCTGCAAGAATATCATCCATTGTTTGTGGCGGCCCTTTTTGTGGTGTCTAGAAACTGGAAACTGAAGGGATGCCCATCAATTGGAGAGTGGCTGAATAAATTATGGTATATGAATGTTATGGAATATTATTGCTCTGTAAGAAACGACCAGCAGGACGATTTCAGAGAGGCCTGGAGAGACTTGCATGAACTGATGCTGAGTGAAACGAGCAGAACCAGGAGATCATCATACACAGCAACAACAGTATTACATGATGATCAATTCTGATGGACATGACTCTCTGCAACAAAGAATTGTCTCAAACCAGTTCCAATTGTTCACTGAAGAAAACCATATACACCCAGAGAGAGGGAAATGAAATATGGACCACAACGTAACATTTTCATGATCTCTATTGACATTTGTTTGCATTGTGTTGCCTTTCTAGGATTCTTTTTTTTT
This sequence comes from Myrmecobius fasciatus, assembly GCA_023553655.1. Classification (NCBI taxonomy): domain Eukaryota; kingdom Metazoa; phylum Chordata; class Mammalia; order Dasyuromorphia; family Myrmecobiidae; genus Myrmecobius; species Myrmecobius fasciatus. The sequence continues at coordinate 20,855 of JAJPUD010006235.1, read as the reverse complement.
TTTTCTTGTAGATAGGATTTTTCTTGCATAACTTCTCAAGCATTTCAACATTATTAGCATGTAGTGGACTTCCTGCCATCTAGGGGAGGGAAAGGGACTGGGGGTAAAATCTGTAATGGAAAGCTTTGTAAAGATCAATGTTGGGGAACTACCCATACATATGTTATACAAATAAAAAGCTTTAATAAAAAAAAAAAGAATATCATCCATGTAATGAATGATTTGTACTTCAGGGTATTTCTTCCTAATGGGTTTCAATATTTTGTCTACATACCACTGACAAATGGTTGGGCTATTTTCATACCTTGTGGCAGTACTTTCCACTGATATCTTTTTGCAGGTTCCTGTGGATTGGTAATGTAATTAGGGCTCTAGTTGTTAAGTTCATCTCACATAACGGACTAGTACAGTAGGGGGTTTTCCACTCTGGAACTAAAAATCCCTTAAACAATTACATATTCTTAAATCCAAAATACAGCAATAGGGAACCCAATCAGGATTCTACAGCCATACACAGTAATCATCAACAACCCTCAGTTCTCCTTCTTTCACAGATTTCCTACCCCAACATACATCCTCCACTAGGGCATCTATAACCTAGACTTGCAGGCTGATCTTCCCCTGTAGTAACTATCATCTGCCACCCTCCATTTAGAACCAACACTCACATCAGTGGAAGCTTTCAGGAACCACTTCAGTTACTCCTGAACTTAGCTACATCTTGAACTCTAATGATTAATTATTGTATAACAAGCAGTGACAGGACATTGCTCTCAGAACAATGAGCAGGAATCAGAGACCCACTCCCACCATCTCCCACTATCTGTCTTTCCTAGACCAGGTTGGCATCTGGCAGCCACAGAACTCCAGCACTGTGGAGGCCTGAGGCCTCAGAGCCCTTGTACACCATTCCCATTTCAAGCAGTCCAGACCCCAACTCATTTGGGACAAAGGGACGAAGGTCTCATCTTCTGGAGCTGCTTCAGGCTGACAAGGGGCATAGCTAGATCCAGTGGGTCTGACTGAAGAGGGCAGATAGCTGGTGCTGGCAGCGACTGCAGCCGGTGCTGAGTGTCAGAATCAGGTCTCAGGTGACTCAGGTTGCCCAAGCTGTTGGAATTTCATCACTCAGAGTCTGAAAGAAGCAACTTTCACAAATACATTAAAAACACAAGGACTAAAATTGAGCAGAAGAGAATATACAAAGTGACCAGAAACTAGAAACCCACCCAGAAAAGGGCTGGGGGGGGGATGAGGCTATCGCAAATGCCTTTTGTCCAAATAACCTTTCCTAGGATAAATACCAAAAACGCTTCCCCAAAATTCTTGCTTTTCTTTCCTCAAAGGAATAGGTGTAATAGGCAAAATATTGTGCCCTGCAGTTTAATCTCTTCCAGAAAAAGCCCTAAATTCTCACAAGGAAAAGCTTTCACACAACTAGTGCAGATATTAACACAACAATAACAACAACAACAAAAAACAACAGAAACCTCTCTACATTGATAGCTGGCAATAATCATTACCTCTGCATTGAATTGTTTGGCTATCAAGAATCCCTTCCTTCCATATAGCACCCATGATCACATAAAACATGAAAAACACATTTGATGTTAACATAAATCTTTGATAAGTAACCAAAGGGGTCTAGGATTGGGGTCCAGAGACCTGACAACCTAGCTCTGCCTTCCATCAACATACAATATCTACTCTTCTCACACAAAAGGGAAGTTTCTTTATCTATAAAGAAACTCTAGCCCCAAAAGTTTGTTATAGCAGCAGCCAGAGAGTCCTACAGAGCTGGACTGCCAATTTAAATATACTTTATTGTGTTCTATATCTTCCACTAACTACTTTCTCTGATTTCCACTTGCTTTGATTACAGAAATTTGTTACAGGAGGAAAAAGAGACATGGCCATAACACAACATAATCAGTCAAAACTGAGACTTCAGCACATACAGGACCCAGGATAAAATAGCCTTAACTCAGTTTTACTCCAGGTAATTGTCCCAGTAACTTACAGAAGGTGGAACTTTAAAATCCTAAACAATATCAGCTACAAGCCCAAGAAAGTTTACTTCCAATAACAAATTCCATTAATCAAAGTTTCAGATAAATCCTAAACAGGCATTTACCTTGACACTATATTGATAACAGTAAGAGATTTGTCCCATGAACTTTCTGGGACTTAACTTTCATATCAAATACATGTTTCATAAGGTGAACATTACAGATCATTTTGCTTTTAAAATACCCAATACATAAAAATTCCAAATTGCATATTGTCCAGAACAGAAACATAGTCAGAGACACAAAAGGCAAAAACTAATTTTCTCAAAATCCCTTCAGACAGTGAATACAATTTTAAGATGACTCAATACAAATCAATTAAAACTCATACAGAATTTCCTAATTCTACATAAAAGGATTTTTCAGATTTAACATTAATAATTCCTTTTTAAGAATGGAGAAATTAATACATCAACTTCCTCCAATTATGGAATCCCTACAGCCTTTTTAGGAGCAGCCCCAAACCTATCAGATCACATTGCATGTAAATGTAGGCTGTTCCTTTAAACAATATAATCAATTGATATTTCAATCAGCCAAGAGCTGCAGTTCATTAAAAAGGGCGGCTATACTGGACTTAATGGTGGGGGAGGGGAATTAGATTGTCTCCTGAGAAGACTTCCCTTTTTCACTTTGCTGCCCTTCCTCCCCCCCACTCTACATGGCATCTCTCTCAACCATACCATGCTTCCAGGTTCCCACTCCTCAAAACTAACTTTTTAGTGTGCCACGCCCCCAAAATCTTATCTGCCAGCCAAAGGCAGATCCCAATCCTCCCTTCTATATCTCCCTTCCTTTTCCATTTCTCTTAACCCCAGATGCTAATTGCTCCTTTCATCTCTTAAAGAATGGAGGTGAATTAAACCTTCACCTTTTGAAACCAAAAGATTCCTTCCCATCTCTCCCCATTCCCAAATACCTTTCTAACCTTTTTTCTTCTCTGCATCCTCTTCATTTTCTTCTACATTCTGTTCCCCTCTTTCCCATCTTCCCAAATACACACAAAATACTCTTCCTCCTTTCCCTGTCCTCCAATTCCATATCCCATCCATACAAAGCCCTCTCTTATCTCCTGTCTTTTCCCTTTCCTTCCCTTCAAAACTTTCAAGATTCACAATGTAGTGAACATCTAAATAATTTCACAAAACTCACACACATGTTCAAAATCAAAGTTGACAAAATGTAAAGCATAACTCATAATGCTTACCAATTACCCAGCATGTTTCAGAAGGTAACATAAATTGTCAGGACTTTTCTTTTTTTTTTTTTTTTATATAAAGCTTTTTATTTACAAAACATATGAGTGATTTTTCAACATTGACCTTTGCAAAAACTTTTTTTTTCCCAAGCTTTTCCCCTCCTTCCCCCCACCCCCCACCCCTAGATGACAGGTAATCTAATACATGCTAAATAGGATAAATTATATGACAAATACAATACATGTATACATATCTATACAGTTATCTTACTGCACAAGAAACATCAGATCTAGAAAGAGAAGAAGAAAAAACAACCTAAGAAGGAAAACAAAATGCATGGAAATATTCACAGAAAGTGTTAAAATGCTGTGTTGTGGTTCACACTCAGTTCCCACAGGCCTCTCTCTGGATGTATATGACTATCTTCATCGCTGAACAACTGGTTTGAATCACATCATTGTTGAAGAGAACCATGTCCATCAGAATTGATCATCGTATAGTCTTGTTGCTGTGTATAATGTTCTCCTGGTTCTGTTGATTTCACTCAGCATAAGTTCATGCAAGTCTCTCCAGGCCTCTGAAATCCTCCTGTTGGTCATTTCTTACAGAACAATAATATTCCATGACATTCATATACCATAATTTATTCAGCCACTCTCCAATTGATGGGCATCCTTTCAATTTCCAGTTTCTTGCCACTACAAAAAGGGCTGCCACAAACATTCTTGCACATGTGGGTCCCTTTCCTTCCTTTAAGATCTCTTTGGGATATAGGCCCAGTAGAAACACTGCTGGGTCAAAGGGTATGCACAGTTTGATAACTTTTTGAGCATAGCTCCAAATTGCTCTCCAGAATGGTTGGATCCATTCACAGTTCCATCAACAATGTATCAGTGTCCCAGTTTTCCCACATCCCCTCCAACAGTTATCATTATCATTTCCTGTCATTTTAGCCAATCTGACAGGTGTGTAGTGGTATCTCAGAGTTGTCTTAATTTGCATTTCTCTGATCAATAGTGACTTGGAGCACCTTTTCATGTGACCAGAAATATTCATCTGAAAATTGTCTGTTCATATCTTTTGACCATTTATCCACTGGAGAATGGCTTGAATTCTTATATATTTGAGTCAATTCTCTATATATTTTAGAAATGAGGCCTTTATCAGAACCTTTGGATGTAAAAATATTTTCCCAGTTTACTGCTACCCTTCTAATCTTGTCTGCATTCATTTTATTTGTACAAAAAATTTTTAACTTGATATAATCAAACATCTATTTTGTGATTAATGATGACCTCTAGTTCTTTGGTCACAAATTCCTTCCCCCTCCACAGGTCTGAGAGGTAAACTATCCTACATTGTTCTAATTTGTTTATAATATCATTCTTTATGCCTACATCATGAATACATTTTGACCTTATCTTGGTATATGGTGTTAGGTGTGGGTCAGTGCCTAATTTCTTCCATACTAGTTTCCAATTATCCCAGCAGTTTTTGTCAAATAGTGAGTTTTTATCCCAAAAACTGGGGTCTTTGGGTTTATCAAACACTAGATTACAATTGTCATTGAGTATTTTGTCCTGTGAACCTAACCTATTCCACTGATCCACTACTCTATTTCTTATCCAGTACCAAATGGTTTTGGTGACCACTGCTTTATAATATCAGGACTTTTTCAAACAAGCTATTATCAATCTGAAATCAAATCAAATACAGCTTTTAAAAAGTTTTCTTACAATAGTGATGGTTCAACATTTAGACAAATTTCTAGGATCTTATACCCAAAATAAACAATCTAGCATGCCCAAAGCAACAGTAATTATAAAAACCAAATACCTATAAATCCAAAAGGATATGGCTTTTTTTTTTCTCACTTAAATAAATTTCCTAAATTCCAATTAAATATTGCAGGCAAACTAATTTACCATCTGATTGTATGTATATATACACACATACACATACTCACATATGTGTATATATACACACACACATACACATATAATTTTAAACTGCAGTTTCCAAAACTTTTTCTCCCAAGTTTTTTCTCCAACACTAATTAGCATCCACTTTTTTTGTTCTGTCTCTGCCTCTCTCTCCAGGCAGAACTGTTATCTCTGTAAGAATAATTTATTGCCACTTTTATGGCTCTCTCTTCCCATTTTGCTTGGAGCAGGCTTTGGGGGGAAAAAAAAACTTCTCCGCTAGCATTTTAAAATGGCCAAACTTTTTCTGTCCCTGCTAGTTTTAAATTAATGCAAACACAACTCCAATAAGAAATTTTAAAACCCAAGCATTTTAACATTGAAATGACCAATTGCCAAATTTCCCAGTCCCTGTTCTTAAAGCTTATCAGAGTTTCCCAAACACCCAGCACACACACACACACACACACACACCCCAACCATCAGAGCTCCAACAAAACACACAGAGAGATCTCTCAAACACTAATTACACAGACATTTAAGAGACGCTCCTCTCAGGAGAGGGGAGTTAACACAGACAGAGGGATAAATCTCTGACACACAAAACTCTGATCCTGTCTCTCTGGCATTGTACTTTGGGATCTCATCCCAATCTTGTAACCGATTCCCTAGAGGACTATCGGTTAAAATTCCCTGATCCTTGTCCTGGTCCTCATTTTTCTTTTGGACTGCAAAACTCCCCATAGGAATTTCCTTCCTATACCGGTGTAGGTTACCCTATCACCAAACAACCCCCCCCAGAGCTCTCTCGAGATTAGGCCAAAGCAGTCCAACAAACAACATTTAGAGAGAGCCAATCTCTCCCTGCCAACAGGCCTCTTTTCCATCTCCAGTGCTTACCTGGAGCCACACATGCAGTTTTTCTGAGTCTGGCCAGCACCAGGACCATTCCTCTCTCTCTCTCTTTCTTTACCGTCCCTTTGTTCTATACCAAGTTCCCCTGCCTCGGGTCGTTAGATTCCCCAGGAGGAGTGAAATATCTCAGAACTAGCGGCCCTTGGACAAAATTGTCCAGTGGCGCTCCTGCCTCTGATCCGAGACCCCCACAGCCTCCCCAAGGAATCCCTCGGATGCTGGACAAGCCCCCAAAACTGTGTGCGATATTCAGGCCCTTATCTTAATTATCAATACTACAGAGGCATCTCAAGGTATAGAACAAAGGCTTTATTCAGGAACTCATGAGTACCGGGCGGTCCCACAATGGATCAAAGTGGTCCAGAGATGGGAGAGCTGGGGAGCAGTACATCCCTGGCAACTTTATACAGTCCAGAACAAAGAAAATCCCAAGCCCACCCCTCTTTTCCCTTACATACATTCTAATTGGTTACATATGCTTTACTTTCCTTATTTGGGGATTGGAATGTTGACAACTTATGAATCGGACTACTTTCTACTTTCCCCTCCACCCCGGAAACTGGAACTTAGGCCTTCAGGCTTTGTCTAATTTAGTCTATAGTCCTGAGAGATCTTGACTCCAATTGTCACACTCAGGTACCATTCCTTGGATCTTGGGGGCTTCACACAGTATTTAGCACATAGTATTCATTTAGTAAATACTTTTTCATTCATTCATAAATATTAATAATTAAGATAATGGTGATAATTAAGCATAAATGCAAAATGTATCATACTTTAAGAAAAAACAAACATATCTCAATTTATGGAACTAACTAAATTATGAAATGAACTAGGAGTTCATTTTTGTCCATCCCAATGGATTTTTTTACTTTGAGAAAGTTTTCATTGTGTTTATGAAATCAATTCTTTATACATTTAAAATAGGATGTGATTTGCATGCATCAACACATGCTGTATAGAAAAAGGCACATCAGTATCAGTCTGTTGGACCACAACTGACATTTTAACTTAAACTCTTTCTTGATGCTAGCCTGTTATTTTCATATCTGAGTTCACCTTTTTTCAAAATATGGGCCTTTAGACCTGCACTTATTTCCATATCTATTATTAAATGTTATTAATATTATTAAAGTTTTTTAAAAAGCAGCAATAATATTATAACAGGTTTGTCTTTCATTCACATTAGGCCATTAAAGTCTATTTTTAATTGCCTAGGGAGAAAACTGGCTATTTTCCAATTAGTAGACCAAATCTATTAGCTGCCAAATACTATTTATATGAAAATACTTGCACACAATACACTTAGCATTTCCATAATTCAATTCTTAATTAAACATAAACTTGGAAAATGATAATTGCTGAAATTTTCTGATGTTTAGTTGACAAAAGTTTGCTGAATTGTTATTTTAATTACTATTTAAAAAGACTATTTCTGTCTCCTTTTGCCTTAGTCTTTCATTGCCTGAAATACCAGATGTAGAAGTAATAGAATGTGCATCTTGGGAAAGAATGCTCTCATTAAAACTGCTATGAAGTAGCACATAGATTTTCTTCTCTTCATTCCTACATGGCAGCTCACATCCGGAACCACATTCCATAAATGGATGATGCTTTTTTACGATTTCATGGAAGTTTGCTCCAGAAGGCTTTAAAAAGTATGGGAATGAGCCCCTTGGCAGTAGAGATTGGGTCTATTCAAGGCTTTTCCCTCCCTTTTATAAACTGAGAAGACTGAAATTCTTTACCAAGACTAGCTGTTCCAATTCAGAGGATCATAGGTTTAAAGCAGGAAGTGATTTAGAAGTAATCTAGTTCACTACCCACTCTCTCCCACCCCCATAATTTTTGCAGATAAGAAAACTGAAGTCAAGGGAGGTGAATAATTTGCCCATGATCACACAGATAATAAATAAGAACCACAGGAAGGATTTGAGTCCAGATTACTCTGATGACAAATCTCTTTTGTCACCCTACCACAAAATTTTGATTCTTTTCTACAACACAGATTTATTAGATGATTCATTTGAATCTCTTTAGTTTATCTTGATCAGGTTCAGGAAAGCTAAGTAAATGAATGAAATTGAATGAAACTGAGTTCTAGTTCTATTTTGCCAATTGATTCACAGTATAGCCTGGAGTTAAGTGAGTTACAAAAACTTTCCCTCCTGAAGCTGCCTTATAATTATTTATCTGGCTCTAGATTGTATGTGTTTCTCCTCCCTCCCAGCAAAGTATATTCTCCTTGATTACAAGAACAGTGTATGTGCATATATTCGACTTGTCAAATAGTTTAATATAATTAACATATAGTGGACTTCCTGCCATCTAGGGGAGGAGAAGGGACTAGGGGGGGAAATTTTGTAATGGAAAGCTTTGTAAGGGTCAGTGTTGAAGAACTACCCATGCATATGTTTTGCAAATAAAAAACTTTAAAAAAAAAAAAAAGAACAGTGTATATGTGTGTATGTTCTTCTTTGTTTTCCCAGTATTTGGTACAGTGTCTTACACATAGATAATAAAAATTTGTTAGATTTGTTGAATTTTCTAACATGAAATGATCATTAAATCTCATCTGTAAAACAGAGTTGATATTCCATGAGTATAGGATTCTTTTCCCTTTTTTTTTTCTAATGTTTGTATTCTTTTAGAGACTATACTCAAAAAATTGATCTATCTATATAATTTCAAGAAACATATTAACAACTTATAGTGGAAAAAAACAAAAACTGTGATCTGCATTATAAGCACAAACCAGTCAGAGATAAATTTCTGTTAATTTAGTATTAATCTTATCTAAGCATTGTTCTGCTAAGAGAGAAATATTTAGAATGACATAAATGTCTTCAGGTCTTTAAATAGTCTCTCATAAAGTGAAGCGGCATATTTCACAATGTAATAAAAAAAAAATAAGGCAAAAATTTACTTTTTGCTTCATCCAACAGAACAACCTCCTCCTAACTTCTGGCACATCCTTAAAGAATCATTTTCCTAAAACCATTCTGGTTAATAACATTTTGCTTTTCTTTAATAGAGGCAGCTAAGTAGTTCAATGGATAGATTGCTCTGCCTGTAATCTAGAAGATGAATTCAAATCCAGCTTCAGATATCAGTTGTATGACCCTGGGCAAGTCAGTTAATATATGTCTTTCTTAGTTTCCTTGTCTGTAAAATGGAAGTAATAATAGCACTTACCTCCCACAGTTGTTTGGAAGATAAAATGAGATTGCAAATTTGTAAAGAGCTTTGAAAACCTAAAAACAGTATATAAAGGCTGTTCCTATTATTAACTGATGTAATCACAGAGATGTCGGTGTGTGTGTGTGTGTGTGTGTGTGTGTGTAATTCTGCCAAAATGGATCAGTTCAGGATCCCTTGACTGGTCACTGTCCTTACAGGAGAGAACCTTCAGATCTTCCTGTGCTGATCAGAGAAAGGGAAGCATCAGGGTATTGTTTCAAAAGTGATAGTTTATAAAAATTGAGTGTATGCCCGTGAGTTGGGGCATAACTAAATCAGTTATGGTATATGAATGTAATGGAATATTTTTGATCTATAAGAAATGATGAGTAAGCTAATTTCAGAAAAGCCTGGAAACATATATGTGAACTGATGCTAAATGAAGTGAATAAAACCAAGAGTACATTGTATACAGCAACATGATTATGTGATGATCAACTGTGATGGACTTGGCTCTTTTCAACAATGGGGTAATTCAAGACAATTATAATAAACTTGTGATAAAAAGTGCCATCTGCATCCAGAGAAATAATTATGGAAACTGAAAGTGGATCAAAGCATAGTATTTTCACCTTTTTTGTTGTTGTTTATTTGCCTTTTTTTTCCTTGTGCTTTCCCCCTCCCCCTTTTGAGCTGATTTTTCTTGCACACCATGAAGCATATAGAAATATGTTTAGAAGAACTGCACATGTTTAACCTTTTATTGGATTGCTTTCTGTCTAAAGGAATGGGGAGGGAGAAAAATTTAGAACACAAGGTTTTGCAAAGGTATATCTTTGCATATATTTGGAAAAATAAAAAGCTTTTAAAAAAAGTGATTAAGAGTGATGATAAGACGTCACTTTCAGATTAGTCTAAAGGCTTCAGACTAGAATAATTTTTAAATATTTCCTTAATATTTTTATATAGGGGGCATGAGGTGCTTTGTCTGCTTTGATCCTACTATAAGACCTAGAGAAATAAAAACAAAATAACGTATATCAGATGGCTTACTGTCTCAGAGAGAAAGGAGAAGAAAGTGGGGGGGAAGGGAGACAGGAGGAGAATTTCAAACTTAAAACTTTTTTTAAAAAAGACTAAAAAGTTATTTTAATATGTAATTGGAAGAAAAATAAAATAAATATTTTTTAAAAAGAAAAGAAATAAAGACAAAATGAAATAGATCCCTTTTCTCAGAAAGATTACATTATCCTGGGGTGTGTATGAGTGTATGTGAAAGGCAAAAATAACATATGCATAGATAAATGAATATAAAAATATCCTTTGAGGTGGAATATGTGCACTGGTAATTTCATTGATATAGCAAGTTTCTGGTAAGGAAATTTCTTCTCCCCACTGGAGAATATTCTTCAAATTTGGAGAATATTCTTCAATTTTTCTTCAGTTTATCATCTCAGAATTGACTGGAATTGAGAGGTTAAGTGATCTGGCCATAGTCACATAGCTAGTATTAATTAGAAGTGGGCCTTCTACCTAGGCCTTTCCAGCAGCCAGATCTCTATTCTTCATATCATACTGTTTTTTAAATACAATACACACACACACACACACACACACACACACACACACACATTTCAGGAATTGGGAAGTGATAGCAACTCAGGGGATCAAGAAAGACATCATCTACTCACATGTGCAAAAATGCTTGTGGCAACCCTTTTTACATGTGTTAGAAATCTGGTAACTGAGTGGATGCTCATCTTGGAGAATGGTTGAATAAGTTATGGTATATGAATGTTATAGAATATTATTGTCTTGTAAGAAATGATCAGCAGAATGAGAGGCCTGGAGAAACTTATATGAACTGATACTAAGTGAAATGAGCAGAACCAAGAGGTCATTGTACACAGCAACATCAATATTATACGACAATCAATTCTCATGAACGTGACTCTTTCCAACAATGAGATGATTGATGCCAGTTCCAATAATCTTGTAATGAAGAGAGCCATCTACACCCAGAGAGAAGACTGTGGGAACTGAGTGTGGATCACAACATAGCATTTTCATTCTTTTTATTGTTTGCTTGCATTTTGTTTTCTTATTCATTTACTCTCTTTTTTTGATCCGATTTTTTTTTCTGCAGCAAGAGAATTGTATAAATATGTTTATACATATTGGATTTAATATGTATTTTAACATATTTAACATATATTGGATTGCTTGCCATTTAGGGGAGGGGATGGGGGAAGGAGTAGAAAATCTGAAACACAAGGCTATGCAAGGGTCAATGTTGTCAAATTATCTGTATATATGTTTTGAAAATAAGAAGCTTAAAAAATTAAAAAGAAAAGAAAAAAAAAGTAAGACATTACATAGAAAGTGGCATTTGAGGTAAACTTTGAAGGCTATTGGGGATTCTGAGAGGTAGAAGTTAGAATGAGAAGCATTTTGGCCAGATTGAGTGCAACAAAGAGTTAATGAAAGAGAGTAATGTGAAATCATGTCAGGAATGTAGACTGAAGCCAGATTATGATGGCATTTATATGCCAAAGAGAAGAGTTTATATCTTATTTTAAGTACCTCTACGATTGGTACTTACTAGAGATTCTTGAGTAGTAGAAACATGATCAGATCTGTGGTTGGGAATACCTATTTGGCAGCTATGATGGATTTGAGAGGGGAGAGAAAATGAAGATGGGGAGCAATTAAGAAGCTATTGCAATTGTTCAGGGGAAAGATGATTATGGCCTAAACCCAGACAGTAATTATATAAATGGACAGAAAGAAATTATTTCAAGAACTGATGGGGGAAAATAATTGAAAAGATTTGGCAACAATGGTTTAAGCGATAGAATTAATAAAAAAGGATTAATTATTTTTTTTGTGCCAGATATTATGCTACATGTTAGGGACATAAATACACAAATTCTGCCCTCAAAGAACTTACATTCTAATTGCAGAAGACAAAGTGTGGTGGCTAAAGAAGGAATCACAGAAATAATGAGTAAAAGTGTAGTTTATTGGCATGTTTTCATGATATGATTACTGTGACCTAAGCAAAATATTGAAAGAAGATCAAATTCTGATGGACATGGGTCTCTTCAACAATGAGATGATTCAAACCAGTTCCAGTTGTTCAGTGATGAAGAAAGCCATATACTCCCAGAGAGAGGGATATGAATGTGGACCACAATATAGCCTTTTCATGTTTTCTGTTGATATTTGCTTGCATTGTGTTTCCTTTTTCTGTTTTTTTTATTCTAAATTCGATTTTTCTTGTGCAGCAAGATAACTGTATTATTATGTATACATATATTGATTTATCATATATTTTAACATATTTAACATGTTAACTACCTGCTATCTAGAGGAGGGGTTGGGGAGAAGGAGGGGAAAATTTGGAACAGAAAGTTTTGTAAGGGTCAGTGTTAAAAAATTACCCATGCATATGTTTTGCAAATTAAAAAGCTTTAATAAAAAAGAAAGGAAGAAAGAAAGAAGATCAAAGGTATGTATCTTATGGTAAGCAGATAGTAAGACAGCCTGTAGTGATGGCTGCATGGTTGTATGGAATGTGAAAGTGATTAGAGGATCTGGGGCCAGCCAGTAAATATATGGAAGTATATAAAGTAAATATAGTTTGAAGTCACTCACACTCAATTGACTGACCAATAAGCATTTTATAAGCACTTATTATATGTCAAATATTATGCTATGTACAAATATACACAGAAAAAGCAAAAATAATTCCTGTCCTGAGGCTAGAGTGTTCTTTTAAAAAATACTTTTTATTGATGTCTTTGTTTTTATATCTCCTAGATTCCTACTCTGTTTCTTCTTTATTTCCCAGGGAGTCATCCTTAATAATAAAAAAAAGAACCAATCAACACACACACACACACACACACACACACAAATCTGACACTATGTTTATAGCCTTGGATCCATATCTTTGCAAAGGAACAGAAGAAAATGTTTTCTCATATCTCTTCTTTGACTTTTGGTTAAGTCTTTATAATTTTGCAACATTCAATTTCAATTGTTTTGTGGTTGTTATTCTTTTCATTTACATTGCTATGGTAATTTTGAAAATTATATTTTAGGTTTTACTCACTTCATTTTGTACCAGGTCACATAAGTCTTTCCATGCTTTCGCATATTTTTTTAGAACTGTAATATTCAGTATATTTATGGACTACTGTCTACTTTGTTTCCAGTCCCTTGCAACCACAAAGAGCAATGTAATAAATACTTAGGTGCATAGTTTTTGTCAAAAACTTCCTTGTGGCATATTCCTAGAAGCATAGCCTCTAAGTCAAAGGATATGGACATTTTAATTGCTTTATTTTCAACCTTGCCCTTCAGAATGTTGTCTCCTGTGATACAGAGAAAAAGAAGTATGCAGAAGTAAGATATTATGACTACATAAGTGAGACCAAGTGAAGTTTTCTCAAAGTCTATGAGATAGAGTAGGTGAGACCTCAGGCTTAAGTCACGTGATCCATATTCCTAGGTCTGCAGGTTACAGGAAGTCACATGATCTCTTGGCCTAAAGGTCTCTAAAGGTCAGACCTTAGGTCAGCTTCAGGAAGTGACAGGACGTGATGTGGCACAGGAAGCAGACAACATTGGTGACTATTGGTCAATAGTAGTTTTTTCCTTTTTAGTCCATCGAATGAAAAGACTTGAGGCTTTGCTATTTAATCAGCTTTACTACTTCCTGCTTGTCAGGGTCAGGCACATGTTGGGAGCTGGGATTCCTCCCCGGTGTGCTTGGGCCTCTCCCTGCAGGGACTAAATAAATGCTTTCTCTTTGTACCTGAAGATGTCTCTGAACCACACATACATCTGACAGTTTATATAGTATTCAGTTCTTGTAGAGCTAGTTCTCAGGGTTTTCCCAACAGAATCATTTTGTAGTTGATATGAACAGATCTAAACCTTCCACTCTTTAGGTCAAGGAGCCTAGGAATTCCTTAATGGTATTTGCTCAGTAAGGGTCCCAGGAATGTTTACCTCACAGGGAGCCTAGGAATTTCCTGATAGTATTTACTCAACCAGGGTCCAAGGATTGTTTACCTCACACAATGAGAGAAATGGGTTTAATCCACAGTATGTTTGCCCAAACTTAATAAGAGAAGTAGGTAGTTTGCTCTGATCCAGGTGTATTGACCCAGATGATGTATCAGTATTTTACAATGTATACCTCAAATCCTGTTACTTCTTCATTATATTAGTAAGAAATCAATGTTTAACTGCAAATTTATGGGGGGGGGGAAGTGGTCAGTGCTCTTAAAAAACTTGTGGCTACCAGGCTCAGCACTGAATCCTTCTAGCTCGTCTGGGGGTTCAGTCGCCGGGCCCGGCAAATAAACGCTCTCTAAAATTTCAATTACTCGTGACTGTCCAGTGATTTTTCACCGTGGATATCTCAGTAGTCACTCCTAAGTCTGTCAGGATAACTTGTTTTATCCTGATTTGCTTTTCCTCTTACATGGTTGTAGTTAATGTGTGCTGCATATTTCTAGCTCTGCTTTTTTGTTTGTTTCATTTCATAAAGTTTTTTCTAGACTTTTTTTCATTCTCTTCATCTTAATTTTATTATAATGCAGTTAATGCACTACACTTTATTTAATCATATCACTACCATTGGATATGATTTGTCTAGGTTTTTTTTTTCTAATTACAAATTACATTACTGTGAATATAGAGGAAGCTGTATTTAAAAAAATAATAATAATAGCTTCTTATTTTCTTTTCTTCTTCTTTTTTTTTTAAAGGTGAAAATATGCTTTAATCCACATTCTGTCTCCATAGTTCTCTCTCTGGATGCAGATGACACTTTCCATTTTAAGTCTATTAGATTTTTTTTTAATTTATATTTTATTTTTTTTTATTTGCAAAACATATGTATGGGTAATTCTTCAACATTAACCCTTACAAAGCTTTCTGTTTTAAATTTTTCCCCCCTACTCCCTCCCCCTCCCCTAGATGGCAGGATATCCACTACATGTTAATTATGTTAAAATACTTGACAAATCAAATATATGTATACATATTTCCACACTTATCATTGTTGTGCAAGAAAAATCGTATCTACAAGAAAGAAAAATCAGATAAAGGAAACACAAAGCAAGCAAACATCAATCGAGAGCATGAAAATGTTATGTTGTGGTCCACATTCATATCCCTCTCTCTGGGTGTATATGGCTTTCTTCAGTGAATAATTAGAAGTGGTTTGAAACATTTCATTGTTGAAGAGTAGCTTTTTATTTTCAAAATACATGCAAAGATTGTTGTCAACATTCACCCTTATAAAATAATCTTGTGATCCACATTCAGTCCCCAAAATCCTTTTTCTGGATGTAAATGGCTCTCTCCATCACATCTATTGGAACTGGCCTGAATCATTTCATTGTTGAAAAGAGTCACATCCATAAGGGTTGATCATCACATAGTCTTGTTGCCATGTACAATGTTCTCTTAGTTCTTCTCACTTCACTTAGCATCAGCTGATGTAAGTATCTCCAGGCTTTTCTGAAATCATATCATTTCTTATAGAACAATAATATTCCATAACATTCATATACCGTCACTTATTCAGCCATTCTCCAACTGATGAGCATCCACTTAGTTTCCAGTTTCTTGCCATTTCAAAAAGGGCTGCTACAAGCATTTTTGCACATGTGGGTCCCTTTCCCTTCTTTAAGATCTCTTTGGGATATAGGCCCAGTAGAGACACTGCTGGATCAAAGGATATATGTAGTTTGAAAAGAGGCTATATTTTTGAAAGTCTCCCCATGGAAAGAGCTTCCTTCCCATCCTGGGGTGAGGAAGATAGTGTGTCCTGGTGAGAGATTTTTTTAAATCTCAGCTATGAAAATTACTATTTGGCATTCAAATCTTTCATAATCTGGTTCTTTCCTTACTTTCCAGTCTTGTTGGACTTTACTATCCAATAAGTATTCCTTGTTGGCACCAGTTTCCTAGATGTTCCGTGAACAAGATTCTCCATCTCTTGGATTTGGGCATTTTCTCTGGCTTTCCATGAATGTAACACTCTCCCTCCTTCACTCCAAACTACTAAAAAGCCTGATTTCCTCTAAGTCCCAACTAAATTCCACTACCTGAAAGAAACCTTGTCCAACCCTTCTTAATCCTAGGGCCTTCTTGTTCTTTCTTAATTATTTCCTAGTTATCTTATATGTAGCTTGTTCCTACATATTTGCTCGTCATCTCTTTAGTTAGAGCATAAACTCCTTGAAGGCAAGAATTTTGCCTCTTTTTGTATGGCCAGTGCTTGGCACATAGTAGACTTAATCTATGTTCATTCATTGATTGACTATGTAATCTTAAGCAAGTCATTTTGTCTCTTTAAGGCTCTGTTTTTCAAATATAGACTCGGGATAATAATTGTGAGAAAAGTATTTGGTAAATATTAGGGTGCATATGTATGTATTATATGTCCTTATTTACAAATATGTTTACATATATTTAGTCTAAAACTATAATTCCAAGTATGTGGGGAATTCTTTGGAATGGAAATTCCCTCAGTCTATACAGATAAGACAATTTGTGATCTTTGCTATTTTAAGGAATTACCTGTTTTGATTTGTGGAGGAGGATAGATATCTAATATAGATCAGAGACTATGTAAATATGAGTTATTTAATTGAATACAAGGCATTCAATTGATTTCATCTGTAATGATTTATTATTGTTACTATTAATATGATAATAATGCTTTAAATTTTACAGATCATTTTATAAATATCTCATTTGATCTTTATAAACAACCCTGGAAGATAGGTTCTATTATTATCCCCATTTTACAGATGAGAAAACCCACTAAGTGTCTGAGGTTATATTTGCACTCTGATCTTGATTCCAAGTCCAGTTCTTTATCAATTGTTGCTACCTACTTAAAAAATAAAGATTTGGGGGCAGCTAGGTGGCGCAGTGGTTAGAGCACCAGCCCTGAAGTCAGGAGGACCTGAGTTCAAATCTGGTCTCAGACACTTCCTAGCTGTGTGACCCTGGGCAAGTCACTTAACCCCAATTGCCTCAGCAAAAAGCAAAAAAAAAAAAAAAAAAAGATTTGTATAGCTTATTGATGTATAGCTTATTTCATTTGTGGAAATTAATATAAGAAAATTATGATAAAATATAACAAAATTATGACAAAAGATGACTCTTTTATAATGTGTGTGTGTGTGTTTTAGAAATTAGAGGAATGATCCAGAGAAACTCAATAGACTGCTCCCACTGGGATATTAGCACAAGCATATCAAATCAACTAATTATTACCTTGGAAGACAGAGAAAGCCTCACTTTGAGAAGCTGAGACAATAAAAGAGGTTGGTAGAAAAGGCAAGATAAGAATGGTACTCTGAGGAGTAGTGTAAGAACTGAGAAGAAATTTCAGACACTAGCTATGTGATACTGGGAGTCACTCTAATCTCCTTACCATTTCCTCATGTATAAAATGAGGAGGGTAACAGTACTTACCTCATATGAGGATAGAATGCAATTATATTTGTAAAGTGCTTTGCAAATCTTGAAGCACTATATAAATGCTAGCTATTATTAAGATGAAATTGCCATGAGGCAACCTCAAGGAAATTTTATGCTTCAAGCAGTAGAGAAAGGAGAATAAGAGCATGTTTAGAGTTTTCTACTGCTCACCAAGGCTAGCTTTCCGTTGTTTGTGTGTTTGCACATTAATGAGATGAGCAACTTGCAGGTACTGACTCATTTGTTTACTCTGGCCCCACATATATACTTGAAGAGCCTCATGAGGTCTGAGAGCAGCTGCTTGCCAATCCTTTCCTGGCTCTGTTCCTGAAAGGCCATGTGCCAGCTAAGCACCCTGGATCCCAAGACCAGCTCTGTTCTCCTGCTTTGGTCAAAGACCTGTGTGCTTCATGGGAATGTTGAAAGGCTGATTAAGTTAAAGTCACAACATTAAGCATGTTGATTGTCTTAGCAAAGATGCACTGACACAGAATTTTTTTGTTCTATCCAACAAAAACTTCCATTTTCTGGGATTTCTCTTGGATTTTTCTCCTTTTCCCCATTGCCTACTGAACTCATTAACTAATAATAAACATAATTTTACATTCTTTGGCACATCTTTCCCTCTACATTTTTTCCCCCTGAAGTTTCTGAATTAGATTACAAGACCAATTGGATTTAGAGTAGGAGACCCTGTTATTATTGCTGTTGTATTCAGTCAAGTCTGATTGACTCTTTGTGATGCTATTATGGGGTTTTCTTAGCAGATATTGGAGAAGCTTGCCATTTCCATCTCCCAGGGTCACATAAGTGTTTGAGACAAGATTTAAATTAAAATGAGTCTTCTTGATTCCAGATCAAGCTCTTTATCTATCTAGTTCTCCAGAAGGGACCTTGGCTGTCATTTAGTTCAACCACCTCATTTTGCAGATGAGGAACTATGTAATGATTGAAATATGAATTATTTTCCTTATCATTTGTCAAGGACTTAGTTTTGCAAAATAGGGATACAAATGAATTACATTCTCTTTGTTTTTTAACTTAGTGAATAAACTTTAAGCATATCACGAAATACATGAACTCATAAAGAAGCATTTTGAGCTTAATAAGTCTCAAAGGTTCATATTGTATTCTGAGTCTCATTCAGATAAAATAAAGAATACAGAATTATACTGTACAAACCTTACAATGCTATATAAATGCCAATTATTAGTATTATAAAAAATTTCAAAGTTGGAAGGAGCTAAGGGATCACCTAGTTCAAATTTTTGTTTAGTGAATCAGTTCTTATTTTCATAATTGATAATGTAGTTTAGCAAAACAAGCAGGAAAAAAATAAACAAATAAAAAAAATAAACAAAATGTAATCTCTGAAAACAACTTTCAAAATAATACCAAAAAGTGATTGTGAAAAAATCTTCTATATTTCCATTTCTACATTGCTTTAGATGTGAGTATAAAGAATTTTTAGAAGCAGTAAGATATAGCGAAAATGAACCTTCTTAAATTAATTGGCAAAGAACAATACATCTGGAACAGAATTATACTCCTTTGTTACAGGATGCCAACTTCTCCCCTGCATATCAATATCATGATTAACAACTGACATCTTCTGGCTGTTTGAATGTGATCAGAGCTTATAAAAGAGCCTGATTTTCCCATATCTAGTTCCCTTATCAGTATAAGAATGGTCTCCAAATGGGTTAAGGGATAAAAAGAGTGGCTTTCTATTTTCTGTAACATAGGAGCAGAATAGATCAAAGTAATAGTGAATATGACAAGTTTCTTCTCTAAAGTCTCTCATGCTTTTAGTAAATACAGTTCTGTCTGAGTTTATAACTAAGTACTAAGTTCCTTTCAAATTTTCCTTTAACTGTATTTGTTATTACCAAGTTAAAAATGATACCATGACAATAATAGCAATAATAATATCCCTTCATTTACCACAATATAACAAATTCCATAATATAAATTTTATTTACCATGATATTTTATTTAGAACAGCAGTTTTTAAACTTTTTTGGTTTCAGAACACCTTTACATTTAAAAAAAATTATTAAGGAATTCCCCAGTGAACTTTTGACTGTGGGTTGTATCTATTGATAATTATCACATTGGAAATTAAAACATTTTAGTATTATTATAAAAATAGTTTTAACTTTGAAGACCCCCTGAAAGGGTCTTGGGGATTTCCCTAGAAGCCTGTAGACAACATTTTGAGAATCACTCATTTAGAGCATATTTCCCAGAAGTCTGTATGTCTGACCTTGGAGCAGTGATTTCACCTGGTAAGAATTCTGATTGATGGAGAATTTTTTGTGAAATAGCAATTTGAAAAGTGGACCTGCTGGAGTAGGGTTAAGAAAGGCAAGTCATAAACTCTGGTTTATTTAGGAAGATAGAAGGGAAGCACTTAGATCAGACAGTGTAACTATGGTGTTCTTAAATCCAAGCCTCTGACAGAATCCTGAGGATCCTAAACCTGAGTTAAGACGTCTCAATAGATCATCATGAGGCAGAGGATACAAAATCCTAAATTTAGTTACAGGAAATCCTTGTGTTTGCAGGTGAGTATGTCTTTCCCTTGGTGTGCTGGAAGGATTAATGTGGATTAAAGAGAAGGGAGTGGAATTAGATTATGATTCCCCTAGAATGTATAAAAGGTTACATCTATTTGTGTATAGTTGTAGTCAGTAAATAAGCATTTATTAAGCACTATAATATACCAGGTACTGTATGTATTAAGTGCTGAGAATACAAAGAAACACAAAAAACGTCCCTGCCCTCAAAGAGCTCAGCCTTTTTCAGGGGATCACATGAAAATAATTATGATTTTCCTTTGTTGTTTTCCTTAAGTTGCTTTTATGTTTTTGTTTTTCTTAGGGCAGATAGGTGCCACATTGGATAGAATGTCAGGCCTGGAGTTCCTCTTCCCAAGTTCAATTCTGGCCTTTTCATATGACTAGAGATGGTTTTAATTTCATCATCTGAAAATTGTCTGTTCATATCCCTTGACCACTTATCTATTGAAGAGTGGCTTGAATTCTTATATA
>JAJPUD010006234.1:106530-129109 GCA_023553655.1 Myrmecobius fasciatus | reverse complement strand
TCTCTCTCTCTC
Organism: Myrmecobius fasciatus; assembly: GCA_023553655.1. Classification (NCBI taxonomy): domain Eukaryota; kingdom Metazoa; phylum Chordata; class Mammalia; order Dasyuromorphia; family Myrmecobiidae; genus Myrmecobius; species Myrmecobius fasciatus. The sequence goes on along the minus strand of JAJPUD010006234.1, from coordinate 129,097 downwards.
TCTCTCTCTCTCTCTCTCTCTCTCTCTCTCTCTCTCTCTCTCACACACACACACACACACACACACACACACACCCCACTAAAATGAATGAGAAAAATTTATTTCCCCAGAATGACTACCACTGGGCCAGGATTGTTCTGGTACTGAGATGTAAAACTCTACATACATCCCACAGATTAATTTTTAATTCTGAGTAGTCCCAGGAGTATAAGGATTGGAATGGGGAGGGGAATTATACAGAGGTAGGAAAAAAATCTAGGGCTTTTTAAAAGATCTAGTATAATTAGGCACCTAGGAACCTTTGTATATATTAATCATTAAATAGGTCCTTTAAGAATCAACAGTGGTTGATAAAATGTGTTTTTTGAGGGGCCTAGACTTGTGAATTTAACACTTTTCCTAACTCTTTCTACTCACATATTCTACCTCATCCTTCTGGGAAATGGGCCTAATTCAAAAATAGAGATCTTAGGAAAATGATTTCCCTTCTCTGAGCCTCAGTTTCCTCATCTGTAAAATGAGGAAATTTATTTTTATTCTACTTTCCTTCAGTTATTATGAAGAAATGACAAATGAAAATAGGAATAATTACTATTTAACTCCCTCTACAAGCAAACATACATTTGAGTGAGAATCTATACCCAGCAGAAACTAGATTCAAATGGGAAAATCTCAGTTTATTAGAAACATACTTATAGCATAAAGAAAGACATACTTGTAGACCAAAGTAAATATTCTTTACTACATACTATATACTCCCTAGCACAGTTGTGCCTGGGATTCTCTTGGTTCAGAAGACAATTTGGAAACTTTCAGGGAGTTCTTTTCTACATATTTTAAATTAGCAAATTATTATTATTTGTATGTGTCCCATTAGTTTGTTCTTTCATATAAATTGAAACTTGGACTTTGCGGTCATATAGTCTAAGCCCATCAATTTCTTTCTTTTTTACTTTGTTTATTTTAGGGAATACATTTTCTCCATCCCCTTCTTTAAGAAAGCAAGAAAAACAAAACCCTGTTAACAACATGCACAGTCAAGCAAAACATATTCCCACATTGCTCATCATAGTGCTGGTTTTAATAACAATAATAGCTGACTGTTACATAGGACTCTATATACATTATCTTATTTGATCCTCAAAAAGTCCTTTGAGATACTTTTGGAAGGGACAAAAGCTGATCTCTGGTTTCATCAATGATCTTAATAATTGTGTCACAAAATTGCTCAGGCATTGAGAGTTAGAATGCCTTGCCCAAGGTCACAGAGGCAATCCTTGAACCCCAGGATTTAACATCAAGTCAAGTTTTCCATTTACTATGTTACTCTGAACCTTATTAACAATGAGAATCACACAGAGGAATCTGAGAATCAGTGTTGGCCATCGTTACTATCACAATCTCAATATTTGTTTCAGAAAGGAAGATTCAATTCTGTTTTGAGAAGGCATTATTTCATGTTCTCAGACAGCTTGCATTGTGTTCTCCTATCCTCTTCAGAGAGGAGAATTAAAAGAGTAGGGGCCATTTCTCTTGCATCTCTGCCTCCCAGATAGCTGGATCAGTGGCTAAAACTTCAGGGCAAATACAAAGCCCTGGGAAACAAGGGCCCATTGAAGGCATACTAACAGGGTCTGTTTCTTAGTGGCCTTTCTGGCATGTCTTCAGTGGAGAATCTTCCCATAGAAGTGTTTTCACAATACACTGTCTGTCACTGGCAAAGAGATAGGGCTTGTTGGAGTGATGATTTGAAATGACACTCACTGCAGAGTTAAAGCTTGTACAAAACTGTGATAAGACAGTTAGCAAATTAAAATGGGAACAGAGTACAAAGAGCTTGTAGTGAGGAGAATAGAAACGATTAGAGAAACATGCTGGCATAAAGCTAATTGGAAACAAGGACTTAAATGGAATTTGGGGAGTGGACTGCTGTCCTCTTGTACAACCTCCTACGTGATAAGCTGGCTAAATCCTGTAAAAAGCCAAAGGATTTTTATTAATACTAGGTGGGTGATTTTGGAAGAAAAGATTTAAAGTAGATAGCACCTCAAATCTTAGCTATCTAGGTTCTTCGTAACTTTTTGCATTAAGAAACATCTTAATGGAAGCAGGAAAAGAGGTTAGGAAGCTACCTTTTTTCATTATTAATACTAGAATGCTAGTAGAGCTATATCCAAAGCTTCAGTTGGTTGGTACAATTCCTCATGACTCAGAAAGTAAATGGAGATTACTCCTATATAGAGAGGGAAATTAAATGATTTTGAATTCTGAAAATATTGAAAACAGTGCATTGACCTTTCAAACTTTTCTCTTTCTAGTCTATATAAAATAATAATAATAATAACAGCTAACATTTATACAGCACTTACTATGTTTCAGGCCAGGCACTGTGCCACAATTACTATCTCACTTGATCCTCACAACAATCCTGGGAGATGTGTTATTATCCCCATTTTACAGATGAGGAAACTGAAGCAAGCAGATTAAGTGACTTACCCAGAATCACACAGATAGTGAGAATGGATTTGCACTCAGGTATTCCTGACTCCAGACCCTATCTACTATATCAGAAATCTCCTGTGCAGGGGTCCCTACTGGAAATTCACCTTCCCACTATTCCATTTTGTAATTAAACTAGATATGAAATTGTGTCAAAATCTAATCATAAAATTGATCCTTTACCCATCCTTACATCCCAAGTTATTTGGACTTAAGGTCTTTTCTCACGGTCTTAGGCAAATGGCTTCAGCATGGCTTTTTTCTGTCCTAAATTCCACTTGTCTGAACTTTAAAGAAATTGCATTTAATAAAGTCTGAGACACCCATTAATCTTTCCACTCCCAGTTTGGAAGAATTTGACAATAATCATTGGGACTCAAATAGCAATTGCTATTTTTCCCAAAAGATTTAGTGGTTGGTGAGGGCTGAACTCATTTATGTTTTATTTCTGTTGCCATTCATTGCCAATAACTGGAGGTGGATAGAAAGAAAAACTCATACAATTGTATTAAATGTCCCTGATATCTTGCGTTTAATGAAATCTTGATGGCTGGTGGAATGGAGGGAATGGGACAATGTTTTAGCTTCATGACTGACTACTACCTATCTGTACATTTATCAGAAAAGAAAATCATGTGAATAGGCAGGTACCCTGTTTGGCTTTCTATATTATTTCAATTTGTTCAGAAAAGAGAGAGCCGGAAATTAGGAAACTTCGGAGAGAAATGTCATAAACCATTTTCTTGATTCCAAAGTGATCTTCTTTGTAATCTTTTTTGTCTTGACTTCAAAAAACACCTGGTCATTAGTGAAGTTAATGAGGGCAAGTCTGGGGCTCTAAAAAGAAATTCAAGAGATTTCTACTCAGAGAAAGTGGAGTGAGAAAGGAGAACACTGGAGTGCTAATATTAAGGCCTCAGCAGCCCAAGTGGGGGCCAAGGATTGTAACTACCTCTGATTACTTCCTCCTCCCCCTCATTTATATTGTGTTTGTTTTGGTTCTCATAAAATACTTCATGAGCTTTCTTCAGGGCTCTCCTTAAAAAAAAAGAAACTTCCCAGAGCTTTCCATTTACCTTGTCATATCCTTAGCGAATGGGCTTTATTTTCTCAGATCTTTCACAAGCAAAATCCACCTTTCACAGAGTTATGGGAAGATGTGTGCAGACACCCACTCGTTAAGTACCTACAATATCTCTCATTTTTAGAGTGGTTTAACCTGGTTTTTATATTCCTTCCAAGGTCAGAGCCCTTTTCTCAGACTTCATTTCTTTTTTTTTCCCTTCAAAAGCATTCTGTACCATATCTGAATGCAACACAGGAAGGGAGACAAGAAGAGGACACCCTTCCAAGTACATGCTTGGGTTTCCATGGGGATCTAGAGTCATTTAGAATACAATACAGCATCAGTTAGTTAAAGGTGTACTTAATAAATGCATGTTGATTTGAACTTCTAGTCCCCTCAGTTAAGCCTGAATTTGTCCTAAGGAGTGTCAAGGCTTGGTCTCTACCAGAGCTGACAATCTCCTTTAAAGGGACATGATCTTAGAAGGATACTAACTTTGAACTCCAACAAATTATATATCAAAGAAACCTCAGCTGAAATCCTTGGGGAAAAGTTACCTTCTAGCTCATACATTTGAATTAGTTAATGGCTAATTCTTTTAAATAATAATATCAACAGCTGGCACTTATACAAGATGTCCCAAAGTCTTAGAGCAATTTGAAACAATTGAAATTTTGATAGTTTGAATTCAAGTTTTTAATAACTTAAAAATGCATCAAGACTTTGGGACACCCTGTACAATGCTGTTATTAAGTTTACAAAAGGCTTTAACTATACTATCTCAATTATTATTTTCTGAGAGTTTTTATATCAGAAAAGAAAATTATTCTTTTTTCTTTAAGTTTATATTTTCTTCTTTTCTTAAGATTTTTTTTCTTTAAAAAAGTTCATTGATCTGGTTTGACTTGGATTGTATTCCATGAAATACTTCAGCTTTTTTATCATTAGTAATTTATTTTGTCAGTCAAACACATTGATTCTTCTCCCCTTGGCATATGGCATGACATGAATTCATTTTTAAAAATTAAAATGTTTGGGGAGGCTAAGAGGAAATTAGAAAATTGTATGGCTCTCCTTGAGCAGGTAGGTGATAAAGATTTTGTGTTGATTTTGAAATAGGGAATGTCCTGAGTTGAAATTCTATTTAAGATACTGTCCAATTTGTCCTGTATATATTTTGTTAATACATAATTATTTTCATTTTGTCTCCCCATTAGACTGGGAGTTTCTGGAGAGCAGCAATCATCTTTTTCCCTTTTTTTATATCTTTAATTCTTATCACAGTGCCTGACTCATAATAAGCACTTAATAAATGCTTATCGACTGATTTAGTATCAATGTAACCCTGGGCAAATGATTCAATTTCTCTCAATTAGTTTCCTAGTCAGTAAAGTGGGGACGATAATAAAAGTTATTTCACAAGGTAGTTTTGAGAATCAAATGAGATAACATGTATAGAATTTTTTTGCAAAGCTTAAAGTTACATATAAATACTAGCTAACTAGACAATCCTGGAATGATATTGCAAAACCACAATTAAGACTCATTGCTCTGTGCTATTTAAAAGCATAGCATGTTGCCAGATTTTAATTAAAATGCTTTTTTTAAAAAAATCAAATTGTATAAATAAAGACTAATTTTAACATTTTTTCTAAAAAAAACAAACAAAAAAACAATTCCAGATCCATTTTCCTCATGGTACTCTATTCATTTTCATTGTTACCATTCTTTTCTGGTGGGCCTGTCATTACATTCAGTCTGAACTCTGATCCTCTGTCAAAGGATAGGTAGTGTCAATGCAGAAGAATCCCTTAGCTGACAGCAGGTGCAATGTGAGTTCTGTCATTAGCCTTCCTCCCCACCTCAGCCTGAGGTATTTATCAACAACTTTTGATGCTCCTAGATAATAAATTCATTTTGTCAGTAAAATATAGGTCTGCCACAAGGTGCCCTGGGTCTACTTTGAGATGCAGAACACAATCATAAAGACAAGAAAGATGCTCCTTCTTCTTTCTTTACTTCATTGCATTATTAATGCTTTGATGTGCAGGTATTTCAGGCTGTGCGATGAAATAAGCTCACAGTTTTCTGCTCCTGCCCATGTCATTTTTACATACATATCTGTGGGCATACTTGTGCTTTTCCCAGTTTCAGATTGTTTTTCTTTCACATCTGTGTTTTTCCGTTTTCATGTTTTTCCTGCCTTCTCAGGTAAATCTTAGACTAAACCGTAAGAGGTGAATGTATTTATAACAGCTACCATTTATATAACCTGCAGGGTTTGCAGAACACTTAATAAATATTAACTCATTTGATCCTTACAAGAGCCTTGAGCAGTAAATCCTATTATTATTCCCATATTCCAAATGAGGAAACTGAGGCAGAAATTAAATGACTTTCCCAGAATCACACAGACTTACTAGCTGGATTTGGACAAATTTCTTCATTTTCTTCATTTCTTCCACTAACACCCAAAGTGTCATCATAAAGCATTTGTATAGTGCTTATTCAGGGCTTGTAAAACTCTTTACAAATAGGACCATTTCATGAGTTGACAGAATACTATCATTATCAATTTTTTTTTGTTTCTGGATCATTTATACTCTTGAAAATTGTGGAGGATTTCCCAAAGGGTTTTTGTTTATATGGGTTATATTCATTGATACTTATTATATTGGACATTTAGCATAATGAACAGGATTGGAATCAGGAAGACCTGAGTTTAAATGTTACTTCAGATACTTTACTAGCTCTGTGACCCTGAGCAAGTTACTTAGATTCTGTTTGTTTCACTTTCTTCATTTGTAAAATGGGCTAGAGAAGGAAATGTCAAACCACTCCACTATCTTTCCCAAAAAAAACCCCGAACGGGATCACAGAAAATTGAACATGACTGAAACAAATGGACAACAATACTTACCACGTTAGAAATTAAAATATCTCTATGATTCTGAAAAGTGTTTTAATTTTGTAAAGATTCTGAAAGTATTGCAGTCCCCAATCACACTTTAAAACCTTATGGCAAAGTAGAGAGATAACTGGCTTCAAATCCAGCAACACCATGGGTTCACTTCCCTCTTGGTCTTCTGCTGTCTGTGTGACCCTAGGCAAGTCATTGAAATTTCTCCTGGACCTAAGCAGCTTAATGAGACAATAACTTGCAAAGAAGGCAGCACAACCTGCATTGGTAGAAGGGATTTCTTAAACTGGAATTCTTACTACCAATGAAATCACAGGTCCAATTCCTATTCTTATTTTAAAGAGTGAATCCTTGGTGAAATGGATAGAGCACTACCATAGGAGTCAAGAGGACCTTAGCTCAAATTTGGCCTCAGGTACTTAATACTTTCTAGCTGTGTGATTCTGGGCAAGTCATTTTACTCCAAATTGCCTTACAAAAGAAAAAAAAAGAATATATCCTATCAGAAGCGCTCATTATGCAGTGAGAGAAACATTTGTCTCAGAGTCAGATCACATGGTTTGAGTTCTACTTGCACCATTCCTTAATTGTATGCCCATAGTCAAATCACTTTTACTTTTAGGGCTTTATTTTCCTTAAAATTTCCAAGATGACCAGAAGGTCTTTAGCTATAAAAACATATAGTGATTACTTATGGCTATGGCAGAGTTAGGAGTGTCATTGCAATCACCCATTTAAAAGCAAGAATATATTAGGCCAGGGGTTTTTAATCTAGGATATGTGAGCTTTTCTAAAAAAATTGGTAAGCCTTTATATTTTATTGTATGCATTTTAATTCATTATTCTGCAGGTAAAAAAATTGCCAGACTTATAGAGGAATCCACAATACTAAAAAGTTTTTGTTAATGTTTGTTGTTGTTATTCAATTGTGTCTGCCTTTAAAACCCCTTTGGGGGCTTTTCTTGCTAAAGATATGTCTTTCTCCAACTTACTTTACAGATGAGGAAACTGAAGCAGAGTTAAATGACTTGCCCAGGGTCATAAAGCTAGTAAGAATTTAAGGCCAGCATTGAATTTAGGTATTCCTAACTCCAGGCCTACTGCTTTATTGACTGTACCACCTAGCTGTTCCCCTACAAAGGTTAAGATTATATTATTTGGATTTATGAGCAACTCCTCCATTTCTAATATTTACTACCCTGATTTGTACTTCCTTATAGCTTTATTCTTAGGTTGTCCTAGGTCTTCATGTCATGTGATTACTCTGTAAGTTTTCATTAAGAAGAACCTTTAATATTGTAATTAAAAGTTCTCAGATAGATTCCTGCATAGATCTGTTTCATAATGAATTAACATCATATCAAGTTTTCAGGATACTTGTAAGGGTCAAGAATATTTGTTTATGTAAACCTTGAACTTAAACAGACTTTCAACTTGATGGTCTGAAAAGTCAGTCACTGTGGCTCTTTTATTTTTACTTTAAAATGTATTTTATTTTTGTCTCCTCCATTCCATTTCCACTGCCACACCCCAGTAGCCTAGGCCTTTATCACCTCTTCCCAGGACTATAACCACTTCTCAACTGGTTTCATTATCTCTGTGGAGCCTACCACTTATCCTGTGCAACACTGCCATCATCTTTCCAATGTTATCATGGAGAAAGTCCCAGGTTAAATTGAACTTGGAAAGCCAAAAACATTTCCTATCAATGAAATTTGTACAAAGAACATATATAGGTACATCCAATTTAAGAGAATGATAGTTTTATGCTCATCTTTCACTGTTACCCTGACATAAAACTCAGACTATCTACATACTAATAATCTTAGCTTGTCAGAGGTAAATATTATATTTATTATTTCGGTACTTACCTAAGAAGAATTCACAAGTTTAATCACATAGTTTACTTCTTTCTTTTTGTTGTTTAAATGGAATCTTTCACAAATTATTCTCCAAATCTAAAATATTATGCATATGTTTATATAACAAGATATATGTATGTATACATAAAATGTATAAGTATATATATATGGATGATAGATATGCATACATTCTCCAAATCAGGGAAGGAAGAATGAAGAAGGTAGATCATGATATATCCATGATGGTTTAATGCAATATCTTCTCCAATAAGAAGTCTTAAGCAGTAAATTTCTCTTATTAATTAGTTCTTACTAAATGGCCTCACTTCCCAAATACCAAAGATGTATTTTCATTAGGACATGTATCTTAAACTCATCAACATCTAAGTATTCTATAGGAAAAATTTGATTAATGTCCTAAGTACATTAGTCTAAAATAAGGTGGCATTATTTTTACAGTGACATGTTCAAAGAGAGAATTATATGCACAGAGAAAGGATGAGTTTCAGACAACAGTAGAATTAGCCAGATGATATTTCCGGTCTTGTTTTCAGGCTTTATTAAGTTTAAATATTTTTTTTTTTGGTTTTGTATATGTTCTGTGTACAAGTGACTAGCACATCTGGGAGTTAAAAAAAAAAACTTGGAATCTCTCTGACACTTTGATCCTATCTTTCACATCTGTTTATGCATTTATTATAATCTTTAAGATGAATATAAATAAGAAAAATATGGAACATTCTACATAATATAAGTCAAGCAGATAAGGAAAGAATAAATACAGATAAATCCTTTGGGATCAAATTTTATCATCATGAACAATTAAGAATATGCCAGATGTTTAAGAAGCGCAGAGAGATACAAATATAACAAAGTTAGATAAATCATTTTATCCAAATATGTTATATTTTTAAAAAATCTTTCAGCTGGGGTAGCTAGGTGGTGCAGTGGTTAGAGCACCAGCCCTGAAGTCAGGAGGACCTGAGTTCAAATCTGGTCTCAGACACTTAACATTCCCTAGCTGTGTGACCCTGGGCAAGTCACTTAACCCCAATTGCCTAAGCAAAAAAAAGAAAAAAAAATCTTTCAGCTCATTGACAATGGCACCTGGTACTTTCTTCCTTTGTCTATAAGCAAATTAAGGGTTTAGTCAACTATGTATTGATCTAATGCCAAAGAGGAAGCTAGTTTTCCAGAGGGCATAGATGATAGTGAGAGCCAGTCAAGGGGGTATTAGAAGGATAGTATCTTTTTTTTTTTTTTTTTTTACCAGTCACACAATTCTAGCCTTCAAACTCAAGGAAGATAGTCAGATCTGTTTGATCTGTATGTTTTCACTTTACTAGGTTTTGATAGTTTCCTGTAATTTTTATTATTTTTAATAGGATTTTGTGGAAATCCTGAGATTCCTGCTTTTCAGGGTTGACTTTCCTGTTTGATGTAATGAAGAAAATATGCATATAAAAATAGTTTTCAGAATGAGCCCTTTATTAAGAAAATGTACCCATATTGAACTATGTATAAAGAAGTAGCATGATACAGCAGGAAGACTGTTGGACTTGGAGTCAAGAGAGACCTAGATTCAAATCTTGACTCATACCCATTTTTCTTTAATTTTCTTGTTCATAAGCTAGAATTCATATAACTGCTACCATCTAGCTCAAAAAAGAGTTGCAAGGAAAGTGTTTTGTAAATATTAAGACTTTCTACAAATATATGGTATGATTATGATACCATGTATCTAGTGGTCAACAATAGAAGGTAAAGTAGATCTCTTAAAAGATTGTCACCATAATTTCCTAAGTAATGGATCAAAAACTGCTGATATTCCCTATATAAGCATTGTGCCATTAGGCAAGATTTCTGATTAAGTATTTAGTTATCACCAAGGGTGCTATAAGGCTCAAATGAGATAATAAATATAAAGCATTTTAGAAACCTCAAAGTACTCTATAAATGCCTCTTCTTGCTATCGTTGCTGTTGTTGGTGGTGATGGTCTATGGGCCTATCCTATGGTCTTGTCACTCCTGATCTCAAGCAATGTTTATAGAGCAATGAAAAAACATGCTAGAAAAATATTTAACAGTCAGGCTTTCAAAAATGTATACACACAAACTTTTAAACTTGTTTTTTGTTATTAGAATTTTATCCATTGCTTTCTTAAGTCTAGACAATCAACAAAACAATAAATCAAGCCCTAATTGATATCAACCTGAAAGCTTCTTGTCATTTTCCTACTCATTTAGTCACTCTGCTCTATGCATTTTTAAAAACATTCCTTGCATATATTACCAGTTAACATCATTCCCCGCTAGTTCAGGACTGTGCTATATTATTCCTAATCTATTAAAGTAATCTAAATGATTTCATTTTGCCAGATCATCCTACATGCTACTGTGAGAAAGCTAGTTTTGTGAGTTCCTAGTTCATATAGGAATTATTTTACTTTTGGGAAGGGGAGTAGCGCAAAATGATAGAATGGACATTAACCTGGTAGGTGGACTCTTGCAGGAAGGAAATATATTCTAGATGAAGCTATAAGGATACTGGGATCCAAGTGAAGAAATTACTGTGTTTGTGGGTAGAGAAAGTGCCCCCTCATAAGGTTCTGTGGGTACCCAGGGGCAAAACCCTCAATGTTTTGTCATAGTTATAGCTCTAGACAGCCTATATGATAATATTAAATGTCACCCCCTTTATACAAAGGTAATGGCTTCCCTTTGCCTATTGGGTAAATGCTCAAGTATAAATTCTTTTTTTTTTGTCATTAGAGACTCTCCCTAATTAGACTCCAAGCAATTTTTCCAGGTTTTCTTATTCTGTTTAATATTAACCTCCCTAAAAACCATCCAGGCTGACCTATTCCATGTAGTTTAAATAAATCTCACAAATTACCAATACCTGTGAATGTTATAGAACAAATCTTATCCATCATTTAAGACCCAGCTCAAATTAGGTTTCCTTTGTGAAATTTTCACTAACCCCTTTGGTGATTTCTCCTCCTTCTGAAGTTTTAGAGTACTTTTTAATCTATGCTTCTTACTTGACACATTTCATATAGTTACCTATTTACATAAGGTGTTTCATCTCCTCCAAAGAAAATATCATGTTTAATTTTTCGTATTTCTTCAGCAACAAGGATAGTACCTCATGTAGAGAATTTTGGTGTTTCATGAATTTAGAAATTGCTTAGAATTTTTAAAGAAATGAAACTAACCAACATCCTATATAACAAGAAAATGATAGTCGATAGAATGACAATGAACTGCATTTCTAAGTAAGATGCAACTTAAATTCTACTTTATAAAGTTTACCCTAATGATCAATTAGAAGAATATTGGAAATAAAAAATGTTTTAATCTAATGCATATCTCTGGCATGATTTATAGCATGACAAACAATTTCATTCTTTCTTTTAACAGAATCACAAAATTTCAGAATTGGGAAGGAGCCCAGTGTTTTAGTTCAAACTATCTGAATGAAGAGTACTTAGCACTATGACTGAAATATAGTAGGCATTTAATAAGCATTTATTGACTAACTATTGAATTAGAAATCCTTCAATTTCCAATTAAGCATAACTGCACTGCCTGTTCAGATATACTTTTGGAAAGCTCTAATTATTAGAAATTATTTGTTTTTATTTTTGTCCCACATTATGAAATCAACATCTACCTTTTGGCCTCTTTTACCCATTTCTAGTTCTGTCCTTTGTGGTCTAATAAGATAAGGTCTAATTCATCTTCTGCATGACAAATCTTCAAATTCTTGAAGTCAGCAAGAATGTCCCTTCTAAGTCTTCTCTTTTTCAAACTAAGTATTTCCAGCTCTTTCAATCAGTTCTCATTTACCATGCCCATGAAACTCTTCACAATTCTGGATTTTCTTCTCTGAACTACCATTTTCCTTTTGAAAAGGTAGTTCCAAAAAAAAAAGATAGCTCCCAGAACTTTAAATGAAAGAATATCCTGAGGAAAAACTACAAAGGAACTATAAAAGAACATAATTTTTTTTTTCTGAATGCTATGCCCCTTTGAACGCAGTATAACATCTCCATTTTTTTTGAATGGCATGGAGTACTGTTGATTAGCAAAGTTGTCATCTGCTGAAATCCCAAGATCTTTTTCTGACAAACTATTGTTTAGCTGGAATATGATAGTTGAGTCCAAGTATAAGATTTTAGATGTATCATTCTTAAATTATGTTCTGTTAAATTATGACAGAGGGGTGAAAGCACTGAGTTTTTTGCATCCTGACTGTCTCACCCAATGTATTAGCTATTATCCAGTTTTGTCACCTGAAAAATTGATAGACATTCTATCTATGCCCATATCCACATAATTATAAAATCTTAACTAGGGCAAGATCAAACTTAGGTCACCAGAGCAGTACTGAAAGCGTCTTTCTCAGTGAATACAGAATTTATAGAAAAGGGAATAACTGTGCTTTGAAATTGGCAATTCTAAAAGGCTAAATTCCCATACTTTTATAAGAATAACATGACAGACTTGGTGGGAAAAGATTAAGAACTTTTCATCACAGGGATATTAAAAGTCAGATAACATATTAGCTTGAAGCCTTCAAGAAAAAAAGAGATTGATACTTTAGAATCTGACACTGTTACTTTAAATTGCTTTGGCAAATCATAGCTGTGTGGCTGAGAAAAATCTACAAAAACAGTCTTTGAAAAGAAATATTTACATAATGTGCTATGTTTATAGGATTTAAATAGCTCCATCAATATCCTCACAAAATGGTTTTAAAGTGTAGGTAAGCTAAATGTAATCATTTCGCATGAATGTTTTCTTTGTGCAAAAAATACATTTTCTATTGTCAGATTGTGTGTATATAAATAATATATTTTATATTCAATTTAACATATATTTATATAAATATGTATTTATATAGTATAATTATATTATGTTTCATATTTATGTTTAATTCATATATCATATATTTATATTATTTAATATTGTATAATATATTATACATACACCCTTATTCTGATTATGGAAAATGTATTCTTGTCTTTATAGAAAACATTCATGCTAAATCTATGATTATATATATACACATGTACATATATACATGCACTTGGATTGACCGTGAAATTTCAGAGCTTTGTTGGATGTAAATTTGATACCTTTTGATATTGCAACACTGTGGAGGAAATTTCCCTGGTTCTCCAAGTGCATTGAATATGATACGGAAACCCATGTTTCCTTTGTCAAAAAGGGACATCCAGAAATTTGGGCACTCACTTAACCACAGAAAATGTGTATGTATGCACATAGGTCTATTTCTACATTCACATGATATAATAACCTATGTTTTTATCCACATATGCACACAAATTCATTATATATGTCGAGGAATAGAGAAGGAAGGAAGAAGAAAATAAAAAGCTGGACATGAATGGAAATGTCAGGATCTTTCTAGTTCTTATCCAATTCTGTCCTCTCCATCACCTCCACTCTTCTAGGCAACTCCTTTCTCACACACAAGATGTAGTCTTTTGCCTTTCAAGAATTTACAATTTACTCGTTACAGTCACAACAGTATTGCATGAAGGTATTATAATATCATTGCAAATGTCATCATCATTGTCCCAGCATTTTAAACTGAAAGGGTCCTTGAAGAACATCTATTCCAATGCCTCCATTTTAAAGATATGGAGCATATAAGCTCTGAACATTTTCATCTTAACCTTTCCTTGTACTGATGCTTTGGGAACTCAGAATGTACTTAATCTCCATAATGTTCAAGAGCTAATTCTGAGAAGCTATGGAGTAGTTTTGCAATACCATAGCTCATAAATTCCTACCATTGTGCTTTTCCCCATGATTATCAATTGATATCAATTAGTCAGCCAGTTTAAAATAATTTTCATAAAGGAATATCTTTCTACTGTGATATAGTTGATAGATAGTACAAAACATTCCTCCCCGAAGTCTGGCATATACTTACACTAGTCCTTACAGAATCTAAGAGAAAGTGGACTCAAGCTTAGAAAGCACATGTGGCAAGAGTATAACTCACACTTCTTAGAAATCCCTTTGCTAGAGTCCTCAAAATGCTTCCCAAAGGTTTGTTGAAACTTTTTTGCCAAGCCCATTATAAAGTCTTGAATTTGCTTTTCTCATCTTATACAGTTTGTTCTTGGCAACCAATAAAGACACCATCAGCCTTCTGGGTTAAAATGTTAGGATACATAAAAGAAGAGAATTCCAGAATCTGACATTGTTTGAAGCTTAAAAGGTCCTCCTCAGAGCAAAGGGGAGACCGAGAGAGACCCAGACAAATCTGAGGAATTTCTCTTCACTCCATGGTCAGGTACCAAGTATTATAACAAAACTGATATTGTGAACAGAGGAGATAGGGGTAATTTTCCCCCTCCCATTCAAAAAAAAAAGAGTACTGTACTATTGTTCTACACAAAAAGGCCAAGTTTCATCATTAATTTATCTTAAAAATAAAATAGACCTTCCTAGCTTAGAGGGAGAACCTAGTGTCTGCAATGCTTCTTAGACCATATCAAGTTCTCCTGATAGTAACAGGAAAATGAGGCAGACTGGCAGTCACTTCTTTATCCTTTGGGGGAAAAGGCAAATTACCTTTGGCAAGAACTCGTCTATGATTCCCTTAGAGCATAAGATCATCCAGATTGAGTCTGGACAAAATTTCTGGGTGTCTCTTCAACACAGCACACACTGGAATTTCTCTAAGGGTCTCTGTATCATGTGCCATCCACTTGGAGAACCAGAAAAATTTCCTCCATAGAATTGCTATATCAAAAGGTACCCAGTTTCCATCCAATGAAGCTCTGACATTTCATGGGCAATCCAAATAGAATTTCTGATCAACCCTCACTAGGACAAACAGAAAATATACTGAGCAAAACCATCAAAGAGGTATAGGGCTCCCCAAATGGAATTACCTAATCTCGTACATTCAAGGTTTCTAGGCTAGCAGACAAAATATCACCATTTTAACCATTAATATTTATATAACATTTATACATTTACAATTTACACATTTACTGTGGGTCAGGGACTGTGCTAAGAACTTTACAATAATTATTTCATTTGATTCTCACAACAGTCTTGAGAGATAGGTTCTATTATTACTCCTATTTTACGGATGAGAAAACTGAGACAAACAGTTAAGTACCTTGCTTAGGGTCACATAACTAATAAGTGAGTGAGGTTAGATTTGAATATGGGTTTTCTTGATTCTAGGTACTCTATCTACTGAACTACCTTGCCATATGGACTTACATTCCCAGTGGAAATCAGACTGTCTTTCTGGATTCATGCCATAATAAAACAAGCATTCTAAGGCTACTTAAAAGTAAAAAACAACCATAATAAATCAAGCATTCTAGGGCAACTTGAAAGTAAAAACATACCATAATAAAACAAGCATTCTAGGGCTACTTAAAAGTAAAAAAATACACTATCTTAGTGTATTGTCAGCATTAATCATTAAGGAATATAAAATCCAAACTTCTCTTATTTTCTATAACCCTTATTCCAGGTAAAATATTGCTATATATACATTTAAACAAGTTAAAGTCAACTGATGTTGCACTCTCTATAAGAGGCCTTTCCAGATTTTTCTAATTATTAGCATCTCCCCTTTTCCTTGTTAATTTTGTATTTATTTTCTATATATTTTAATTTATTCAACATCTATTACATTTAGAGTCTCTTGAGAACAGAAAATATTTTTTCCCTTCCTTTGTATCCTCAACACTTAGCACAGTGCGTGGCACATAATATGCAATTAATGAAGATTTTAAAATTGAATTCAAATGATAATGTTACTCGGTTATTACTCTTTTTACAACTTTAGCTTCTGGCAGCCCTTTATTCCTTGTTACAATTTTGCTGTATGTCATGTTACGAAAGCCTCAATCTAAAGATATAGGAAGGGATGCATTTCCCTGGATTAAAATAGTATCACATTTAAGAAACCCAAGAAGAAAGAGCACTTCTTCTCAGACCTTTCCCATGAAATCTCAGGTCCTGACTATGTAATGGTTTCATCAGGCAGAAATGTGTTCTTTGCGATCTCACAATATGTCAAGACTTACTTAAAGGATTACTGTGCCCTTTGATAGACAGAGTCATGCTTCATGCCTTGTGATGGATGAAATGTTTCCCCTAAATAAATCTTGAATTGCTAGATCCAGTGACATGAATAATAAAACAAAACAGTGTGAAGGAAATGGCCAATTTGAGCACAATGAAGGGAAGGGATGCTTCATTTAGCGTTGAAAAATAAAGCACATTTTCATAGTACTCTGAAGATCACTATTGTAAATCCCCTGACAGCTAAAATTGGGGACCTTTTAGGACCAAATTTGTAAAAGATAGGCTCTATTCTAAATCCAAATTGGTATTTAGGCCTCTACCTGAACCTGCAAATCAAATACTGAGGTATGTGGCCAGTAGAGGCAGCACTGACTTAGTGGAAAGAACACTGGACTTAACATCAAAAAGATGTAAGTCTTGATACTATTACTGGCTAGTTTGCCATCATACTACATCTCTCCCTGTATTTTCGGCTAAATTTCCTGAAAAAAACATTTCTACTTGGTTCCTCTATTTCCTTTCCTCTCAGTCTTCTGAATACTGGCCTCTGACCAAATTATTCAACTGAAAGTGCTCTCTCCAAAATTATCAAAGATCTCTTAATTTCCCAATCAAAGGAAATTTTCCCAGTACTCAGACTTCTCGAGCTATCTGAAATATGTGATGATGAAGCCCTCACTATCTTCTCCTGGAAACATTTTCTTATGTAATCCTGAAACTACCCTCTTCTAAATTCTCTTCTAATCTGTCTGACCACAGTTTCTTAGCCTTCTTTGGCTGAATTAGAATCCACATGTTACTTCCTAAATATGGGTATCTCCCAAGATTGTGTCAGGGGCTATCCTTTTAATATCTCATTTAATGATCTCATCATTTCCCATATAATATAAAATATAATTGGTATAAATATAAAATTATTTGCTTGATTTTCAAGCACTTGACCTATTTCCTTTCTTTTTCAGTCTTCTATATTTTACTTGCCTCAATGAACTCTGTGATCCGTTACTCTGGCCTTTTTGCTAAACTTTCCACACTGTCTCCTGTCTCCACTTTTCAGGGTAATAAAAAAAAAGACCATTGTTTTTCTTTCTACATAGCATCTTGGATTTTAGATGGTAGCAGATATAGTGGAAAGAATTAAGAATTCCATTCAAAATGAAAATTACTACTATTTTTATTCATAAGTATGTAAACAAATTATAAAATTATAAAAATAGTGTTTTAATTAGTTTAACTAGTAACTGTTGAAGACCTTAGCTTAAAAAAAGGCCAAAGTCTTCCATTTCATCCAGGGCTATCTCCAGTCATCCTGATCTATATCTTGCCACTGGACCAGTTGGCTCTGGAGGGGAGAGTAAGGCAGGTAACCTTGCACAGCCCTCCCTGGCTAACAATTCACTTGCATATTATGTTATCACCTCCCTGATGTCATGGTCCTTTTCAAGAACAAAAGGACAAACAGGAACAATACACAATGCAATAAATGTAGGATATAAGGGTTTTGGGGGGCTTTCTTTTGAGTTTTGTCACTGAAACCTGAAAATTTGGGAGTAATATGACTTCTAAGAAACTGGAAAACGAGAATATCTACCTTCTGTCTTTAACATTTTCAGAAGAGAGGAACAATACTGAAATATTTTTGAATTGTTCACATGTTTTTTAGCTTGCAAGATTTTTCACATCAACCTTGGTGTGAGTATTATAATCCCTATTTTTCAAATGACAGAACAGCAACACAGTAGAGTTAAGTAAATTGCCTATCATTCAGATGACAATATTTCTTAAGCATGGAATATATACTGGACACTGAACTAAATGATGTAAATATAAAGAAAGTCAACAACTGTTCCTATCTTCAAGGAATTCACATTCTAATAGAGGCAGAGAACAACATATAAATATAAATAAATTGGGACGTTCAAGAAAAAGAGTAAACTGAAGCTAATCTCAAAGGGAAAGGTACTAGTATCCTTTCAGGGACCAGAAGAAACTTCCTACAGAATGTGACATTTCTGTTGAAGGCAATGAAACCAGAGTGCTAAGAGACAGGATTAAAGAAGGAAAACCTTCCAGTGTCCCCTTCTTTAGGAAGACTGAAGATGGTGCTATGGGTATGGACAATAACCAGTAAGCCATTGTAACTGATGTCCAGAGAGCTGGAGGAGGGCATCAGCCATAGATTAAGTATCTACTATGTCCTGTAGGCACTGTTCTAAGTGCTTTACAAATATTATTCCTTTTGATCTAAGTGGCAAAACCTAGACTTCGAGCCAGGGTCTTTGGCTCCAAACCAGCAAATCTTTTCTGTTGTACCAGACTGCTTCCCTAAGTAAACATGGTGATGAGCTCTTTCTTTCACAGAACAAAGGCAGTCTGACAGTGGCCCCTTTTAGAGTGCTTGTGTTCATTTTCTGTTGGATTTGGCTAATGTCAATGCAGTTATAATCTCTGCAAGGTTCCTTTATTACTTTCAACACGTGTTTTGAAGTGGCAGTCAAAAAGATAAGGGCTAAGGGTTAAAAGACTTTCAGACGTAATAATTCTTAATCAAAATCTCATTTAGAACAAAGCAGCACCTGGATTTACCAAGCAAGTTAAACTAGCGTTGATTTCCTTCCTGAAAAGGACAAGAGAAGCTCTTGACAATGATTTATGCTCTTTTCTGCTTATGGTGATCCAGTATATTATTGAGCCTGACATGCATATGTACATATATCAAGAGAGCTCTCAGCACCTGCTACAAATCACCATCCTGAATTTATCCTTGTTGCTTCCTAGGCATTGGTGAGAAAGGAAGGACACACAGTCCCCTGACACAGAACAGATAGATATAGTACTACATGATTTCAGCGTGAATTGGGAATAGATGTAGAGGCTGAGCCCCAGAATTAATTAAGAATGAGATGTGATTGTCATCCAGCCTTCCCTCCTATTTACCATGAAAAACAGTCTGGCAGCCAATAATCTTACAGGTCACTGAATAATCATCTAATTTCTTGATTCCTTGACATTTCAGGGACTATTCTATACAGATTTCTATGTATGAAAACCCAGAATGGGAAATTCAGGGCCCTGAGAAGCAGAAATTACCCCTAACCCATTTTTGGTTTCTTAGTTTTTGTTTTGAAAAGAAAGTTAAGCTTCCTGTATATGTTCTGTCCCAGCTGTGTTAGTATTTGCCAAAAGATGTCTTACATTCCTTCTTCTGATCTAAATTCAATCATTTCATTAAATTTTATATTTGTGTCCTATATCTGAAATTTCAAACATGTCATGGTTTTCCTTAAATAGGATTGTATACAAATTTTGTCATTGAGAAGCATCAGAGAACTGAGTCATTCTATGTAAGAGAACTTTATGAATATTTGATGATTTAGTCAAGTATTTTAGTTCTTTGGAAATTAAGAACAGGTATAGCAAAGATACCATTTCCTACATGAAGCATTTCCTAACTACCTTAGCTAAAGGCATTATAACTTGCCTTAGATTTTTTTTTAGAGTATTCCTAATTTGGCATCCTAGGACAAATTCTGATTTTTTTATTATCGTTATCTGTGTTAAATTTAATCTGTATACATATCCTGGATAGAATATAAGCTCTTTGTTGTTATTGTAGTATTTTTGTGTATATTTTTGTTTTTAATATTTTGTTTTCCTTAAATTACATGTAAAATAATTTTTAATATTTTTTAAGTTTTGAGTTCCAAATTCTAAACCTCCTACTCTTCCCGACTCCATTCCTAACACTGCAAGCAATTTGGCATAGGTTATATGTATACAATCTTACGAAACATCTCCATTAGAATATAGGCTCATGAGGGCAGCAACTATATTTTCATGTATCTTTTAGCACTTATCCTGGTAGAGATTTAGCTCAAAATGAATTTCTGAAACATTCTATATACTTTTTGCTTTTTAAAAACAAAAAGTGGTTAACAGAATTCAATTTTTTCTTGATTCTTTCACACAAGGAGCATTTATTATGTGCTTAATATGTAACAGTATTAGGATTACTGTGACAAAAATGAAA
Source organism: Myrmecobius fasciatus (assembly GCA_023553655.1). Taxonomy (NCBI): domain Eukaryota; kingdom Metazoa; phylum Chordata; class Mammalia; order Dasyuromorphia; family Myrmecobiidae; genus Myrmecobius; species Myrmecobius fasciatus. The sequence continues at coordinate 108,623 of JAJPUD010006234.1, read as the reverse complement.
ATGATAATTTTTAGATGTTCCAAGCAATAAAATCATTCTTTTTTCTTTTGGTGAGCTAACTGACCAGTCATAGGACATCAGGTATCATTTTTCTGCTTCTAGCAGCTAAGTAGCACAGTAGATAAAGAGTAGGCCTGACATCTGGAATGCCTGGGTTAGAATTTGACCTTAGACACTCTTGTGTGACTCCAGACAAGTTTGTCTCAGTTTCCTCATTTGTAAAATGAGCTGGAGAAAGAAATGGCAAATCATCCCAGAATCTTTGCAAAACAAACAAACAAACCAACCGACCCTGAAAAGGGGTCACAAAAGAGTTGGACATAATTGAATGAAAACAAAAGGACAGATAGCACATGGCAAAAAAGCTGGGTCTTTCTGTAAACATTCAAAGGTTCTGGAAGCATATGCCCTTCTCCATTGGCATTGATACTCCTCCCACATAAGGTCCTCTCTACATATAAAGTAGAAAGAAGTACTCTATCTTCCCAATAGCTTCCCCCCACTCCGTGTATATGGTAGAAGAAAGGAAATCTTGGCCATATCCCTGACACCTCTGTAAGCAAGATACTTATACCTTACCCACCAACAACTTGATAGATTTTATTTATATGAGTATTTTATGTTTGTACTGCCCTGGGCTAGTTATAGCTCTGGGTGACTCTGGGAGTCATATTACTCCCAACACAACTTAAGGGTGTTGAAAGACCAGACACTAGTAATCAAAATTTTATTATAATTTTACTTAAGTAGAAGCTAGATTTTAGATAGTTAATAATACTGTAAAAGAAATGATGAACTCGGAGAGAAGTTGGATTAAGGTTTTTTTGGAGACTGAAATTCTATGATTCAATGTTTATTATTAAATGAATACAAAAATATTTGCTCATTGTTTTCTTTTTCCTTCCCTCCCTCCTTCCTTCTTGCCTTCCTTTCTTCTTTCTTTTCTTTCTTTCCTCTTTCTGTTTTTCTTTCCTCCCATCTTTTTCCCTTCTTTCTTCCTTATTTCCTTCTTTTTCTTCCTTCCCTCTCTCTTTTCTTTCTTTTTTTCCTTCCTTCAATATTTCCCTCCCTTCCTTCCTTTATCTTTTTTTTTTGTTGTTTTTAATCTTGTCAGCCAACAGTACACTTCTCTGTGTTCAGATAGCAGGATTAGTACAGTGGAATATTTCAAAGGAAATAATCATGATTCCATTCCTTAGAGAGTTTGATATCTATAAGGTTAAATAGATCAAGAAGAATCTATTTAAAGAAACCTCTAAAAAGTCCCAATTACTGTATTCTCTGTTGAGAACATTTTGAGTTCTGAACTCTAGGCAGAGAACCAGAACTTATCTACTGTTTTGGTCTTGAGGTTGACTCCCTAATCTCCTTTTCTAGTCTTTGTTAACATCTCACCTTTAAGGTTCTCCATTTACTAAGATCCCTATCAGTCTTTTTCTGTCATTACACCTCAATCTAGTTCCTCCACTTAATTTAACAAGTACTTTGTAGTAACAAGTACTAAAGAGTAGCTTGGGAAATAGAAAAGAAATATAAAAAGAACATTGTCCCTGTCTATGATGGACTTAAAGTGAGGCACAGGTAGGTATTCTTTTGAACTCTCAGAAACATCTTTTTTGCTCTGGTGTTTATATTTGTGTTGTTTCACCCAATTGGGCTGCTTTCTCATTTTCTCTTTGTCAATGTATTTCCCATCAGTTTCTGATACTATCTTTATAATAACAACCATAGTACTTTATAGTTTACAAACCACTTTTTTCAGAACAAAGTCATCAATTTAAATATTATTATCATCCTTTTTCATAAGGGAACTGAGGCTCAGAAAGGTTTAGTACCTTCCCTATATTCAGAGCTAGTCAGGGGTAGAATTGGGATTTGATTATCTTAGAGCCTTTTGACTCCCAAACTATTATTCTTTCCCCATCATTATTTCTCAGATTCTTTATAGCATGTTCTCAGCTTTCTAAATGAGTGGGACATCTTTTTAAAGGTAGGTATGTCAACCAAAAACAATGATGCATGCCAACAAAATCAGTGTACATCCCAGAGTAGCACTACTGATGCAGAAAATGAGAATGTTGGTAGAGGAGTTT